>JAHFWL010001143.1:0-38461 GCA_021292165.1 Shinisaurus crocodilurus
CACTGACATTTGTTCGCCTATCTTCCCAAGTAATTTGCAGGATTTTCCGGAGGCAACGTTGATGAAACCTTTCAAGGAGTTGGAAGTGACGTTTATAGATAGTCCATGTTTCGCAGGCATACAATAAAGTTGGTAATACAATGGCTTCATAAACCAGTGTTTTGGTCTTCTTACAAATATCCCGATCCTCGAACACTCTATGTTTCATTCGAGAAAATGCGGCACTTGCGGAGCTCAGACGATGCTGGATTTCACTGTCGATGTTAGCTGTAACAGAAAGATAGCTGCCAAGATAGAGAAAATGATCGACATTTTCCAGTATTGTCCCGCCAAGCTGGATAGATGGCATCACCAAAGGATTGGCTTGCACTTGCTGATGAAGCACTTTGGTTTTTTTGATGTTAAGTGAGAGACCAAGTTTTTCGTATGCTTCTGCAAAAGCATTTAGGATAGTTTGGAGATCATCCTCTGAATGTGCGGAGACCACATTATCATCAGCATACTGAAGTTCCACAACGGAGGTTGTAATTACCTTACTTTTTGCTTTCAGCCTGCTGAGATTAAAAAGCTTTCCATCTGTTCGATATATAATTCCCACA
Organism: Shinisaurus crocodilurus; assembly: GCA_021292165.1. NCBI lineage: Eukaryota > Metazoa > Chordata > Lepidosauria > Squamata > Shinisauridae > Shinisaurus > Shinisaurus crocodilurus. Next base: position 600 of record JAHFWL010001143.1, read on the forward strand.
CCGGTGGGAAGTTTCCCCTTGACAAGATGTAAAACCATGGCGATGAAAATGGCAAATAATGTTGGGGCGATAACACATCCCTGTTTAACACCTGATCCCACTTTAAATGGAGCACCATGAGAGCCGTTGTTGTCCAAAACCGTTGCCGTCATGTTGTCATGGAGAAGTCGCAAGATATTCACAAATTTATTGGGGCATCCAATTTTCATAAGGATAGTCCAGAGAGCTGTACGGTCTACAGTATCAAAGGCCTTAGCCAAATCGATAAATGCCATATAAAGGGGTTGATTTTGCTCCCGGCATTTTTCTTGGAGCTGACGTGCAGTAAAAATCATGTCTACTGTCCCTCTAGAGGGGCGGAAACCATATTGAGTTTCAGGGAGGATCTCTTCTGAAATAGATAGAAGACGGTTGGCGAGAATCCTAGCAAATATTTACCTGCGGTTTGCTAAGAGAGAAATGCCCCGATAGTTTCCACAGTCTGTTCTATCACCCTTCTTAAAGAGGGTGATAATTATTGCATCCCGAAGTCTTCTGGGATCTCTTCTCTTATCCAGATTTTTTTCGATGAGTTATGAAATGTTGTACAAGTTCGGGCCCCCCTTCTTTAAAGATTTCAGCAGGAATCCCATCTGGTCCCTAGCTTTGTTGTTCTTCATTTGATTATGGCTTTTTTTACTTCATCCAAAGTGGGGAGTATTGCAAGTTCCTCTTTAATTTGTTTTTGTGGATTTGCGAAAAAATCTCATTATTCACCTTAGACTTACGATTTAAAAGGTCATAATAATGCTCTTTCCAACGCAGTGCAATAGACTCTTTGTCTTTAAGAGTTTGGTGCCATCTTTTGATTGTAAAGGGTTTGTACATAGGTTTTTGGTCCATAAATGGCCCTTGTGGCCTTAAAAAAGCCCCGGCATCATGAGATTCTGCAAGTTGTTGCATTTCTTCAGCTTTCTTTTTCCACCAGCGTTCTTAAGTCTCTTGTTCTTCTTTGGACCTCAGCCTTTGCGCTAGCGTAGGTTTTTTCTTGGCAGCGCAGTTAGTTAATATTCATTTTGCCATATTTGGAAGGCTTTCCTTTTTGGTCAATTATATATTTAATCTCATTGTCATTTTCATCAAACCAATCCTGATGTTTCTTAGTTTCATATCCAATAGTTTGTTCACAAGCTGCAGTAATGGAGGTTTTCAGCTTAGACCAATGGTCCTCAATGTTGTCAGGAGGTTCCGTAGGTAGATGTTCCTTAAGAAGTGATTGAAGACGAGTTTGCTTAATAGGATCTTGAAGGACCTTGGATGTTCATTTAACGCCTTGGTTTCCTCCTTGAAGCCTACGTTGGGGAGCAATGTTGATAACCATGTTGGGATTAGTCGGTGGTCTGTCCAGCAGTCGTCGGCACTCACCATGGCCCTAGTAAGAAGTACATCGCGGCGATCTCTAACACGGACAATTACATAATCCAGAAGATGCCAGTGCTTTGACCGTGGGTGCTGCCATGATGTTTTAAACTTATTCTTTTGTCGAAAGAGCGTGTTTGTGATAGTGAGATTATGTTCTGCACATATAGACAAAAGTAAGAGTCCGTTCGGGTTGCTATTACCAACTCCGTTTTTTCCAATAGTTCTGGCCATAAATCAAAGTCACGCCCGACTCTTGCGTTAAAATCGCCCAGGAGGATAATTTTATCCTCCTTAGGTATCTCTGACAGGAGAGTGTCCAACTGGCTGTAAAAACTTTCCTTGATGTCATCATCAGCATCTAATGTTGGTGCATAAGCGCTCAAAATAGTACCTGTTGGTTATTGGCGAGCTTTAATCGAAGAGTTATCAGGCGTTCGTTAATGCCAGTAGGAACTTCTGACAAAGAGTTCACGAGTTCATTTTTGATGGCAAAGCCTACACCATGTATTCGTCGGTCCTGCTCAGGTAGTCCTTTCCAGAAGAAGGTATAACCTCCTTTTTCTTCTTTCAGCTGTCCCTCTCCTGCCCTTCGAGTTTCTTGAAGTGCTGCTATGTCAATTTTAAACCGTCTCAGCTCCCTTGCAATAATAAGCAGTCCTACGCTCAGGGCGTTCACTATCTATCCAGCAATGTCCGTATATTCCATGTTCCAAAATTCAAATGTCTTTTTCGACCGCTAAAATGGTGACCCCACTGGACGCGGTAATCCAGTCAGGGGAGAAAGAGGTAGACAATGTTTAGGGCACCTTTTCTAGCCCCCTCCCTATACGGGGTGAGCAGAGTGGATGCCAGCAGCTGTACGATGCCTTGTCACTGGTAGCCCCAGGGCCCCCAGCAGACTCCCAGATATCAGAACGCCTGGGCCAATAACGTCCAGGCGCAACATATGAGAGTCTTTCTCGATTCGGCTTGTCCGGGGCCTTTGCCCGGCCTCCTTCACTGACAGTTTCAGGGGGTCTCGCTGTGGTTGCCTTCAGTTCAAAGCCCTCCTGAGCTTTCCCACCACAGCCACTTCTGCCTTTTTTCTTGTGGCAGAAAATCCATTAAGAAAAAAAAGACAGAATAGCTGCGTGATCTCTTGTCATCGGTAGCACTAGGAGTAGGGATGTGCTAATTTAACTCGAAGGCTTTTTTTGCATCGAGATAGGTCTGTTCTGTTCACTCATCATACTTAACTATTTTTACGAGCATAAAAAGGTGCTCTCCCAGACATCTGCATTACAAAGTGACCATGTTATACTTGAATTCTTGATTCTAAGGGGAGAAAAAGCTGTGTAGCCAAACACGTACCCTGGATTTTAGGAAAGCCAATTTTAACAAACTCAGAACAATGATTAGTAAGATCCCTTGGCAAGCAATTCTCATGACAAAAGGAGCCCAGGAGGGGTGGGAGTTTTTAAAAAAGGAAATTTTAAAGGCACAATTGCAAACAATTCCCACAAGGAAAAAAGGCAAAGGGCAACAGAAGAAGCCAATGTGGCTTCACAATAAACTCAAAGATGGCCTGAAAACAAAAAAGGACACGTATAGGAAGTGGAAGGAAGGACAGGCTACACGGGAAGAGTACAGGCAGGTAGCACAGAACTGCAGGAATAGTGTCAGGAAGGCTAAAGCTGAGAATGAGCTAAGGGTAGCGAGGAATGCTAAAAGCAACAAAAAAGCTTTCTTCAGATACATGCATAGTAAAAGACAGAAGAAAGAACTGGTGGTTCAACTACGCAATGAGGATGGCAAATTGATAACAGAAGACAAAGAAAAGGCAGAAGTGTTCAATTCCTACTTCGGATCAGTCTTCTCCCAAAAGAGGGTCTATGACCCCCCAGGCAGACCTGAAGTGCAGACTGAAGAGGCAGGATTGCAGCTTGAGATTGATAGGCAAATGGTCAAGGAGCACCTGATTGCTCTGAACGAGTTTAAGTCTCCTGGGCCTGATGAGCTGCATCCTAGAGTAATAAAGGAACTGGCAGAAGGACTCTCAGAATCACTGTCTATTATCTTTGAGAAATCATGGAGGACAGGTGAAGTGCCACATGACTGGAGGAGGGCAAATGTTGTTCCCATCTTCAAAAAGGGCAAGAAGGAGGAACCTGGGAACTATAGGCCAGTCAGTCTGACATCAATCCCCGGGAAGATTTTGGAGCAGATTATAAAGAAGTCAGTCTGCAAGCACATTGAAATCAATGCAGTGATTACTAGAAGCCAGCATGGATTTGTCAAGAACAAATCCTGTCAGACTAATCTGATCTCATTTTTTGATCGGATAACCTCCCTTGTGGACTGTGGGAATGCTGTGGACATTATATATCTGGACTTCAGCAAAGCTTTCGACAAAGTGCCTCATGATATCCTGATTAGTAAGCTAGCTAAGAGTGGGCTAGATGGAACAACTATCAGGTGGATCCATAACTGGCTACAGAATCGGACTCAAAGAGTGCTTATCAATGGTTTCTTCTCAAACTGGGGGGAGGTAACAAGCAGGGTACCACAGGGCTCGGTCCTGGGCCCGGTGCTCTTCAACATTTTTATTAATGATTTGGATGAGGAGGTGCAGGGAATGCTTATCAAATTTGCAGATGACACAAAGTTGGGTGGAACAGCAAATACTCTGGAAGACAGAAACAAAATTCAAAGTGACCTCGATAGGCTGGAGCGCTGGGGTTCAGATGCGGGCAACAAGGATGATAAAGGGACTGGAAACAAGGCCCTATGAGGAGAGACTAAAAGAACTGGGCATGTTTAGCCTTCAGAAGAGGAGACTGAGGGGAGATATGATCGCACTCTTCCAGTAATTGAAGGGTTGTCACACAGAGGAGGGCCAGGATTTCTTCTCGATCATCCAGTTTGCAGGACACGGAATAATGGGCTCAAGTTACAGGAACCTAGATTCCACCTAATCATCAGGAAAAATTTCCTGACTGTCAGAGCAATAAGACAATGGATTCAACTACCTAAGGAGGTGGTGGGCTCTCCCACTCTGGAGGCATTCAAGGTGCAGCTGGACAGACATCTGTCAGAGATGCTTTGACCTGGATTCCTGCATTGAGCAGGGGGTTGGACTCGATGGCCTGGTAGGCCCCTTCCAACTCTACTTTTCTATGATTCTATGATTCTATGAAACCCGAGCAAGAGCTGTTGTTCTCAAATTAGCATTTCTCTTAAACAGGTTTTACCTGTGTTTTACCACCTGCTGTGACTTAGGTTTTGCATTTCAAACACTGTTACTACATTCTTTGCGTGAGAACTTCTTGCTGAAGGACATGGGGGAGCTAACTAGGGTTTATAATATTCAGAGTTAGAAGCGAGCTATCTCTCGAGCTTCGAGCAAAGATCTTGCTGATTCGCAGCTCAATTGTGTTCGAGTGTCAGGTCTGTGGAAGGGGGAGAAGGAAAATCGACTAGCTCGAAGAATTAGTTTAGGCAGCCGCTGCAAGGCTCGCTCCCACTTCTAACTAGGAGCGTACCCTTAAGCCGAGACAGCTGACAGCCGCAGGGAGCCAAGGGTGCAGGGCCGTTCATCTGAGGGGGCAACACGGTGACCCCCGTGTGACAGTTTTGCTCACTTTCGAAATTTGTGCTCGATTTGTAGAATGAGTGCCAGGAGGACTGGTATGGGGCTCACCTGGCCTCTATTCTCAGTGCGTCGGATGAAAGAGCCATTTCTGATCACATCAGGCGCTGGTCCATGGCCAACGATGTCTGGATTGGTCTCCACGCTACACGCACACCGAAGGTGGGTGTGCCCTCCCCCCGCCCACTTGGACTCCCTTCACTCCTACAATTTGCAGGACCAGGATCAGATTTGGGGTGAGGGGTACACCTGGTGCAACCACTAATTGGAACTGGGATGTGGGATTGCATAGCAATTTCCCCTGCAGAGTTTATGGGGGACCAACACACAGCACTGCTGGAGTGGTCTGAGAGTGGGTCTGGGGTCTGCACGAAAGAGTGGTTCATGTCCCTTATCGGTGAGGTTAATGGTCTGTTTGGGCCTTGACCTTAAGGACAGTCACACACACACCCCGCCACTGAGCATCAAGACTCCTGACCTGCCAGGAATGCCCCCAGGCCCCTTTCCTTCCAGACCGGACCGGACCTGCTGCTGCCCCGCTCAGGCTTCCCCGTTCCCTCTGAGCTCAGCTGCAATCCGCAGCATAGCTGGAGGGGAAATGGATTTCCCCAGCGCCGAGATACTGTTGTGCGCCCTCTCTGTCATACTGTGGAGCATTTTGGAGTGCCTAGTCTTGAATGGGCAGTTCAGGCCCACCAGCTTCAAAAAAGAGCTGCTCCCGGGGAGACAAAAACTGCTAGAACTGGTCTGTTGATATGGATCAGCGCCACTGCTGGCATTTTTGGACCCTCCCTGGGGCGTGGCTATGGCGACTGTCACGAGGAGCAGCGGCACTTCCAAATGGGTCAGTGCGCCACGGAGGCCCTGAGAGAACATTTGCGTGGGCCAGATTGCCTGCTCACCCGGGAGGGAGTGGCAGGTATCCCCTCCTGCTGCAGCTACGGCTCGGCTCAGTTTTTCTCCAGTCCTCTGGGGCAAGCTGCTCTGCAGGCAGCCTTAGCGGAGTGTGTGGGAGATTGTCGACAGGGGGTGTCCTTGCCCTATGAGGCTGCCCATCCTCTCTCAGTGTGTGTGTATACATTATTTAATTTAATTTATTACATTTATACCCCGCCTTTTTTCTGCAAGGAAACCAAGGCGGCTTACATAATTGTCCTCCTCCTCTCCATTTTATCCTCACAACAACCCTGTGAGGTAGGTTAGGCCTGAGAGTCAGTGACTGGCCCAAAGTCACCCAGTGAGTTTTCATGGCCGAGCGGAGACTAGAACCCAGAGCTCCCGAGTCCCAGTACAAACACTCTCACCGCTACGCCACACTGGCGTAGTGTGTATGTGAAGTATGAGCGATGGATCTGTTTTTGCACCACACCTGCTTTTTCTCTTCCACAGGAGCTAATCTGGGAATGGAGTGATGAGTCGTGCATACATTTCGGGATCCCCTCTCTGGGGACAACAGGAGACCAGACACCCCCGTCTCCAGCTTTGAGTGTATCTCCCTCACCAATGTCCAGAATCCAACACGTACGTATGAAGCTTCTTAGCAGACCAACTGAGAGAAGGGAGGGGTGGTTCTGACGTTCAGCAGCAGCTGCTATGGAAGACCACAGTGGCCAAATTTAGCTTGAAAACAAGCTCATGTGGCTGTTGTCGTGTTCCACAGTGTTTGCTCTGAGTACTGGTGGCACATGGACAGATTCCTTTTGCCAACATCCCAAATTTTGGCAGTGTCTGGCAGCAGCTGCAGGGGCCACAGTGGGGGGGGGGGAATGGGGCCGCATGCAGCCCGTGGGCCGTATTGTTTGCCCCCCTCTGCCATATGTCCTTCTGGATGTGTTCCCAAGAACATTGGGGGCTAGTGCCGATGAAAACCCCCAAGGTGGTTGCCCCCCAGTTCTTTCAGTCTCTCCTCATAGGGCCTTGTTTCCAGTCCCTTTATCATCCTTGTTGCCCTCCTCTGAACCCTCTCCAGTTTGTCTATGTCCATCTTAAAGTGAGGTGTCCAGAACCGGACGCAGTACTCAAGATGAGGCCTACCAGTGCCGAGTAAAGGGGAATTATCACTTCCCGCGATTTGGAAGCTATACTTCTATTAATACAGCACAAAATTGCATTTGCCTTCTTTGCAGCCACATCGCATTGCTGGCTCATATTCAGTTTGTGATCTACCACAATTCCAAGATCCCTCTCACTTGTAGTATTGTTGAGCCAAGTGTCCCCCATTCTGTAACTCCTGCATTTGGTTTCCTCTCCCTAGGTGCAGCACTTGGCATTTATCCCTATTAAATTTCATTCTGTTGTTTTCGGCCCAGCGCTCCCGCCTATCGAGGTCACTTTGAATTTTGTTTCTGTCTTCCAGAGTATTAGCTGTTCCCACCCAACTTTGTGTCATCTGCAAATTTGATAAGCATTCCCTGTACCTCCTGATCCAAGTCATTAATAAAATGTTGAAGAGCACCGGGCCCAGGACCGAGCCCTTTGGTACCCTGCTCTTTACCTCCCCCCCAGTTTGAGAAGGAACCATTGATAAGCGCTCTTATCAATGGAAATCAATGGGACTGGAAACAAGGCCCTATGAGGAGAGACTGAAAGAACTGGGCATGTTTAGCCTTCAGAAGAGGAGACTGAGGGGAGATATGATCGCACTCTTCAGTACTTGAAGGGTTTGTCACACAGAAGAGGGCCAGGATCTCTTCTCGATCATCAGAGTTTGCAGGACACGGAATAATGGGCTCAAATTACAGGAACCCAGATTCCACCTAAATATCAGGAAAATTTCCTGACGGTCAGAGCAATAAGACAATGGAACCTACTACCTAGGGAGGTGGTGAGCTCTCCCACTCTGGAGGCATTCAAGGTGCGGCTGGACAATCATCTGTCAGGGATGCTTTGACCTGGATCGCTGCATTGAGCAGGGGGTTGGACTCGATGGCCTTCTAGGCCCCTTCCAACTCTACTTTTCTATGATTCTATGATTCTATGAAATTTGCTTAGTTGCTGATATATTCACAGGACAGGATTTGGTTTTTTGTGAGGTGCAGCGCTTGGGATACATCGGCACAGAAATGCTGGATCCACAGTATTAACACCTCAGTTTGTGGGGGAGGATCTGGGGGTGCAGGCCACCTCCGCTAAAGGGCAGCTGCTTGCCACTTTGGCCAAGTGAGAGCCAGGCTTGCCACTTTGGCCATGTATGGCCCAGCTCTTAACACCCAGTCTTGTCCTTCTGTGCTACAGTACCTATCAGGTGGGTCCAGCGCCCTTGCACCGACACCTTGCCTTTCGTTTGCAAGTACAACGGTACTAGGCCTGGATTCTGAAGAGGGCTCCCAGCATCTGGTGCATGAATGGATGGAGTCCTCAGCGACCAGGCGGCACCTGGCAACGCCCCAGATCCTGGAATGCTGCAGTGTCGAACGAGAGACCAAAGCCTGCCCCGTCCTGAGATTCTCTCCCCAAACTCCCGCTTGCAACATCCTTTCCCCAGCATGCTCCTGTGTAAACCTGCACAATACCCCCTCCTCTCTCCTCCGATGGTGTGTGCACTCTTGCACGAAGTCAGTCTTGAGCAGAAACGGAGAGTGTGTTTCCGGGCGAAAGCCAAGTTTGGGCCTTAATGCTGCCCCAAAAGACTGAAAAGGGCACATGATGCGCACTGTAGGTTGCCCTTCTGTACCTTTCTTTGTTGTCTCTTTCCCCCTCTTGGATAATAAATTCTCTTTGAGCAGCAGCCCTGAGTGTGTCCTTTTGTCCTGGTTCAGCTGTTACAACAGATCATTGGGCGTTAGATTCCCTTTGAGGAGAGAGAGACTAACCCCACACTCTTGCGAAAGGTTTTGGGATTTCCCCTTTGGTGCTGGGGTAAACGTGCACTGCTGGGTGGGGTATGCACTTTGCCCTTTTACACTTAAACAAACATACACACACGAGAGACTGCAGAAACAGAAGGGTTGTTTTATTAAAGAGGAAATATAGAGTAGGTACAGCGTCTTACTTGTTGGGAAGCAAACCCAGTGATTTCAGGCAGCAAAATATCTTTACACTATAGTTCAAACACTCTCTATATTTTGGAGAGGAAAAGGAGTCCCTTTTGGGCTTGACAGCCTAAACTAGAAGAAGGGGGTGGAAGAAAGGTTTCCGTCTTGAGGGATAGATAGAAAGAAGTTCCAGTTACTACCTGTCCACTGAGGCTTCCTGCAGTGAATTTCAGCTGTAGCTCCAGTGGAGGTGGAAGGTGCTCAAGAGGTCTGTGTGCCAATTCCAGCTTGGACGTGCCTCTCTCTCAGTCTGCTCCCAACACACACTCCATTGCTAAAACTATTATTTTTTTATACCATTCCTCCTGCCTTCATGGAGAAATGAGAGCGGGGGGGGGAGTCTCTGCCCCCCCCCCATGCCCTTAATCTTTGCTGATGGCCCTACTCTTTGTGTTTTGATGGCTCTTGAGGGTGTCATAAGGAAAACCTTTTGTTGGGCTGATGAGTTAGTCTATGTATGTTACAAGAGGAGTTTAGCCTGCCTAGGTGATCAGTTGAATTGTGGAAGCTTCTGGTTGAGTCTGCCCAGTGACCATTAAGCAAGTGGCTTCAAAGGGACCCCATCCCACGGGGGGAGGGCATCACCCCACCTGACCCAAAAGGCCGCCCCTCAGGGAGGGTGTCTGTTGGGTTTTTGCATAGGCAGAACGAGATTACCACCTGACATCAGGATTACCACCTGACATGGTGGGTGTCTCTTGAGTTCAAGTACACACGGTCTCTGGTCACGAGACATAGTCTCAAGATGATATGACTCAGCAACCTTGGACAGGTTTAGCAGTAAACATGTTGATGAATAGGTTATACAACTGGGGTGAGTAATATCCTATTTATAGGTGGTATAAAGCTAACACACTTGCTGATAGCTTCACTTCTCTTCTCCTCTCTTCTCGACTCGACATGTCTATTGTTCTGGACTTCACTTCATCTAACCTTACCACTGGGGTATTGGATTTGAGTCTGCAATGATGTAGTGAGTAGAGATGCATTGTTTGCCTTAATCCCATGTAATTGGGTCTTACAAATAAACTCTTTAATCTTTATTAACTTCTGTTATCTCTGCCTTCCGCCTGCGTGACTGGGACTGAGGGTCACTGGCTAGGGAAGCTTTTGAACCCGGGTCAGTCCAGCTCTCACATCTGGTTATGGGCCCAGATCACAAGAGATAAGCCTGATGTTTATCTCAGGTGAGCAGATAAGCCCAGAGACGCAGTTCGGAGAAATTCGGCAGTTATAGAGTTAAAGGATATGTTTACTATTTGTAAGAACGGTTTGTAAATAACCGGGAAGGCGATGCGTGTGTTGCTAAAGCTGGGTGCTGATAACAGCGGCTTGGAATGCAGCACAACAGAAGAATGCAGAGACAGAGAGACGAAGGATTTTTCGTTTGGAAGCAGCTGGAACGGAGGTGCCAGGCTTGGCAAATCCAAGGCTACAGACTGTGAAAAGAAGCTGGAACGTGGGTGCAGTTCGGGCAGCTACTAGGCTGAAAAGTGAACAACGCTGGACACAAGGATTTCGTTTTCCACAGCTTGCTGGAGTGATTGTCAAGGAGCTGTATCGGGCAAGGAAATAATCTCCAGGAGGCTCTGTGTCTACTCATTTGAGTCAAGGCTACAGCAGGAGGATCATATTTCTTTACAGTTTGCTTCTCGCTCAGCAGCGGATCAGCTATCTTTGCATTGTATCAACAAGTGGCTTGGATTACAAATGCGTGGATTACGTCTGACGTGGGTAAAGCGTCTGGAGCGTGTGTCGCAGCAAAGTCACGTGTGACAGGAATGTATCTTGGGAAACCTGATACTACATGGGAGGCTGTATCAAACCAGCGGAGGCGTGGTTTTAAAACAGCAAGGGAAAAACAGCGCTGCAGTTTGAACAGAGAAAGCTGTGCTTAAAATGAGAAGCTGTTCTTCATTTTCTTCATGTGGGATCACAGAAGAAAGGAGCTTGAAATCAGCAGGGTACTGCTGATGGGAAAAACTTTGTGTTTTAACCCAAGACATAACAAAATGGACATTATTTTGTGTGTGAGCAGAAGCAGTGGATTGTTTAAACGAAGCTTTCTGTGTTGGACATAAATAAGCAGAAGGAGGACTATGCAAATGGTCAGAGGTTTAACAGTCATGTTTTTGAAACTGTATTTCTTGAAAGTTGGATAACTTGGATTCAAGAAAGTGTAATATATGCTCTGAAATGTCAGGAAATGTACTGAATGTATATATGACGTGAGTATATTGTGGATTTTTCTGTAGCAAAATGTAAAATACTGAATTAGTAGGTATGTTTATATGGCAAAGCTAAGAGATGGATTATTTCTTTCATACTGTAATGATGTAAATAAAGAAATGGAAAGTTGTACTGTTGCAACTATAAAAAGTTAAATGCTTATATGTATGACATGTACATGCATGCATATCACATGATGTTTGGTCATTTAGATTCACAGGCTTGTGAAAGAAAATGCAAACTGTTGGTGGGGAAAGCATTTGGAAATTGAAATTTTTCACATGAAAGGTAATTTTGTGCACATATACAAGGGATGCTAGCTTCAGCAGGTAAACTGGAAGGCAAGCTGAAAAACCAGTTCATTTCATTTAAATTTGTTCTTGGTGATCTTGTGGATACTCTGATGGTTTTTAGAGGAAAGGCACGTTATTTCATGATGTTAATTGATCAATACACGAAGTACAGGTTGTGTACATGTTAGATAGAAAGCTGGAGTATTGAACAAAGTCAAGGTGTTTTGTGCTTGGATGGGTAACAAGCATATTACCCATGTTACCTATTTCTTTTGAGATATGGGGAAGTTCAATTCAGTGCATGTTTTGATGCATTTCTAACAGGATGTGATATTGAACACATGGATTGTGTGGAAGAGTAAACAAACACTCAGAAGAGGTGATACTAATTTGATAATGAGGTTTGGGTAGAAACTCTTAAATGTTTTAATTATGTACATGATAGAAGTTTTAGTTCTGTGATGAACTGTACACCTTATAGAAAGTAGTGTAGAAGGAGAAATCTTCTGGAGAAAACATTTCAGGATCTTGGATCTGATATGTAGGTACATACACCTCAAAGTTAGAAGAAATCTGTAAGGGAGCTTACATGAGATTTTTCTAGAAATGAGAATATTGTGTTTCACATGAATAACACTTGGATAGTGAGATAATCTAGAAGTGTTGAGTATAATGCTGAATGAAAAGGTGAGATCATTTTTCAAAATTAATTCTGTTAATGCAGGAGATGCATCAAGTTCAGAGTCAGAATAGAAAAGCATTTGCTGAAGGACAGTCAGGTAAATTTGACAAACTCTGATACACATTTGGTTTAGAGGAGACTAAACAAATGATTGTTCATCATTGGTGCAAGTTTATTGGAACAGGAACCTGATAACTGATGAAGTAAGGAACAGGTGAGTCAAACAACCTGTGAGATCTCAGGATGAATTTGCAGGAAAAGCCATTTGAAACTCAAAACTTTCAAAGAGGTGAAAAATTGTCTGTTAAGGAAGCTAAACCATAGCTTCAGGCTATGCAAGCTGAGTTGATTTCTTTGGATAAAGAACAAAACATGGAAGCTGGTGAAACAAACAGCAGTCCATGGAACTCATTGTTACCAGATAGATTTTTTTAAATGAAAACTAACCAGATTGGAAAAGGTTATATGAAAAATAGCAAGATTGGTTGCTTGTGATTTTGCTCAAGTTAAAAGGAGCTGGATAATCATGAGATGAGTGCAACAACAATTTGCTTTGGAAACAGTTAGACTGATGTTTAAGAATGTGGAGAAAGATGTATGAATATTTCACAGTTGAAATATTGGAACATAAGCATTTTAAATGAGAGGAAGTCTTTATTTGGAAAACTGTCTGAGAATATTTTCTTTAGGAAAGCCAGAAATCAGCTGGAGGCTGGAATTCTGTTTTTGAACTCAAACATTGCTGAACTGAGATTTGCACAGAGAGGCAGATCAATGTTTGTTTGTTAAACAGAAGGAACAAGGACATAGACTGTATGTACTTGTTAAATGGATGATCTATTGTTTTTTCTGGACAAATAAAAGCAATATGATATAATTGATCCAGGGTTTGGAATTTCATTGAATTGAAACTGCTTGGTGGTGGATCAACTGTTTATTTGTAAATAGAAGTTGAGGGAGAACCAAGAGGGCAGTATCTTACTGCAACAAACCAGAGAAATATCATGGATGTGATTGAGAATTTTGGAGATAGTTAACTCAGTGAGAGACTCCAAATAGTTGAGGATTTTCAAGCACATGCTGATGGAAAAGCAGTTTGAATGCTACACAGAAGCATTGGGCTGTTGAGCTTTACAGTACAAGCAACAAGGCCAGATATTGCTGTCAGTGTGATAGGCAGACTGTTAGACCAACAGGACATGCTTGGAGAGCTCTGAAAAGGAATTGAGTGTTATCTGGAAGGAACATCACACTTCAGACTAAGATTTACAAGTCAGAGCACAGGTGGCTTACAGATTCACAGAAATGCCCGTTGTGGTTGTGATAGTAAGAACAACAAGAACACACCTGAAGTTTGTTATTTTTATAACCATACTTTGTTTGATTGATTTTGTAGAAACAATCATCTAGAGGTTAGAGTTCAACTGAAACTGAACTGAATACATTGTATTATGTATTGTGCTATTATGCTATTGTAAAGCTTGAATAGTTATTGCATGCGTTTAAATAGTTTAAATTGTTAAAAAATGTTTAAATGATGTTGAGATTGATGTGAAAAACCTATTACAGTTTTTTCAGGAAACCAAAGCCAGGATTGCTATGCTGCAGGCAGATAGCAATACACAACGTTTTGGGTTTGCAAATAAAACTGTGTCATAAAGAGGGATACATCAGAAGTGATTTGATGGTGGTTCAAATTTCTGGCAGGTAAAGTCATTCCTGCAGAAGTTTTTTTTATCAAAGTCCATAGATGAAGGAACAGCATCAGATGTCAACAAAGCTGTTGCTGTTGTATGAGGTAAATAACCACGTTCTGCGACAAATGCAAAAGCAGGGGGATGTTGGGTTTTGCATAGGCAGAACGAGATTATCACCTGACATCAGGATTATCACCTGACCTGGTGGGTGTCTCTTGAGTTCAAGTACACAAGGTCTTTGGTCACGAGACATAGTCTCAAGGTGATATGACTCAGCAACCTTGGACAGGTTTGGAATCAACATGTTGATGAATAGGTTATACAACTGGGGTGAGTAATATCCTATTTATAGGTGCAGGGTCTGTGGTATAAAGCTAACACACTTGTTGATAGTTTCCTTCTCCTCTCGTCTCGACTCGACATGTGTCTTGTTCTGGACTTCACTTCATCTAGCCTTACCACTGGGGTATTGGATTTGTATCTGCAATGATGTAGTGAGGAAGAGATGCATTGCTTGCCTTAATCCCATGTAATTGGGTCTTACAAATAAACTCTTTAATCTTTATTAACTGCTGTTATCTCCTCCTTCCGCCTGCGTGACTGGGACTGAGGGTCATTGGCTAGGGAAGCTTTTGAACCCAGGTCAGTCCAGCTCTCACACTCCCATCCAAGTAACAACCAGGCTTGACCCTGCTTAGCTTTCCACGCTCAGACAAGGGCCAGCTCTGCTCCCTTTGCTGCCAGCGCGGCAGTGGCAGCGTGGCAGCAGCGGCGGCGGCACACCCCCCCCAATCGCCAGCTCAGTGTCATACTTGGCTGGCCTTTAATAGTTTGGGAGAATGCTCAGTCTTATGCCAGCTCTAGATTGGGGGGGGGGCGCTTAGGCAAGATGGTCCCAATTGCCCCCCCCCCGAATGGGCCCACGTCCTCCTCACCACTGTTACCTCTGCCCCCTCACTTGCCCTCTCCCTCTGGACCCCATCCACACCATTGCCCAGAGGGAGGGCCAAAGGCAAGTGAAGGATGCTGCTCCATTTCCTCATCTTTTCATTGCTTGAGTCCAGAGTGGCAGCAGTGGGGCTCCGAGATCAGGGGCGATTTGGACATGATATATTTTTTTTCCTGTTTTCTTCTTCTAAAATCTAAGAGCGTGTTATGGCCAGGTGCGTGTTATGGAGCGAAAAATACGGTAATATCTTATATATTATAATTATTACATTAGTATATTATATATTATTTTATGTTTTATAAATGGCTTTTGTAATTTTTTTTAACCTTACTTAAACCCTTATTTGTTGATATCTGGTGTTTTTTGGGTGTGTGTGTGTGTGTGTGTCTCCGTGCTTGCAGGGCAATCTCTTTCTTTTTGTTTTAAAATGATCAGGATTGGCACAAATTCAACAGGTGAAGCTTACCCACCCACCCACCACCCAAACACAGAGCTTCAGAGAGAAGGGGAAGTTTCTTGCATTTCCTTCTGACACTGTACCTCACCTGTTAGAGCCTCCACCTTCTTTTCTTTCCGCAGAGCAGAGGCAGTAGGTAGAGCACGCGTGTGGACACACGCACACATCCTCGGGTCTGTTCCCTCCCTCCTTACTGTGGCTGGCCATTCGAGCCCAGCAGAGCCATCAGTGTCAGTAATACCGTGGGCCTTCTAGTTCATAGCCAGAAACTGGTCAGCAGTAGTTTGGAAGGGTTGGGGGCCTAGTCAGTCCGTGGAATGTCAAGACCAGCGTGAGCTCATCACGGTCAGAGTTCTCAGGAGAAAGCAGGCGGGAGTTGACCTGTCTCCCCCGTCCAGCTGCAACTTCGACCTTGCAGAGATAGGAGCTGGCAGCCTTCTCTGGGAACTTCAAGAGAGGGGAGGGGTGGTTTGCAGAGGTGTCACTCCAGTTGAAGCCTCACCCCTGAAGGGTAGAAGGGAAACACCCAGGTAGGATAGGGGTCTTGTGGATGGGCCAGTTCCCTTGTCAATTAGTGGCTTGGAAGGAGGGTTAAGATGGCCACACCTTCATTTTTAAGTCAGTGCCCAGCCTCCAGAGTCCAGAGCCTTTGCTAGGAACATCTCTCTCATCTTCCCTGTCTGCATCTTTCTGTTTGGGTCTATCACCAATTGAGCTATTGGGAGCACTCTGCACATGAACTCTACCTAATTTGGATTTTCTTCTCTTTGGACTTTTACCATCAAGAACCTGCCATGAAAAGGGCTGTTGCGCTTCTCATAGACTGCCTGTGCATTCTCGTGGCTATGGATGTGTCTTCGTCGAGGAGCTCAGGCCCCAGAGCCTTCTGGACATTCCTATGCCTCTACCCATATGGCGGAGAGATCCCAAAGCTGGGAGCTTTGGACATTGGAATCTCTGCATGTGCGGAACTAGTTTGGATTCAAGTCTGATCTTGTTTTGGACCCTTATCGTTGAGAGGCCTGGACTCACAGAACCCAGAGGGTCTAACCCATGTGACAAGGTTGGTCTTGACCTCTGCGGAGGTGTGCATGCTGGTTCAGATCGTCTTCTAGAATCCCTTTCCTTGTCTCATGAGCAATAGGGCTCAGATCCTTCCCCTGTCGGAGGAGCAGCTAGGAGTTGCTCAGATCCTAAGACTAAGACTCACAGCACCCGGGAAGTTCCAACTCAGTGGCAAAGTTGGCTCAGCCTCAGCTGTCTATGAGGGTGTGTGGGTAAGTCAGGCCTGTTTCTAGGATCCCTTCCCTTGTCGCAGGAGCATCTGGGATTTTTACGATCCTTCCCTTGTCTGAGGAGCATTTTGGAATTGGCTCCGGCCCTGTACCTTGGGGTTGGATGTCAGGGAATTTGGCCCCTAGGAGACATTCCAGTCCCCTGCTTTGATGTAGAATACTTTCAAGAGCCTAGAGCAAAATGCCATCAGCGATATGATTTCTGAAGACTGCAACCATTAAGCTCATGCCGTGGTATTTGCTGTAATAAAAGGATCTCACTGATTTTTTGTCTCGGGTGTAAAAGTGAATAATTGTTGCTCCACCTTTTCTATACCTTCTGACACTTGCAACCCTGCCTCTGCCCAATAATTGCTACTTTCCCCCCCAAAAAACATATCTAGTTTAGTTTAGCCTTCTCCAATCTGGTACCCTCCCGATGTGTTGGTCTATAACACCCACCAATCCGCAGCATGGGAGTTGTAGTTCCCATGTAGTTTTTAGATTGTAAGCCTGCGGGCAGGGAATGTCATGTAAATTGATTATTTGTAAGCCGCTCTGGGAGACTTTTTGGCTGAGGAGCGGCATAAAAATGTTTCAAATAAATAAATAAATAAATAAATAAATAAAGTGCTAGAATGCATGATTGCAGGGCCAGGGCCCCAACAGTGGCCGCTTGGGGTAGGGACCTATCCCAGGGAATGGCCTTGATCCTGCAATTTACAGGAGAGGCAGAACCAGCAGCTGCATGACTTTATCAGTTTCCCAGCTCTTCCAAACGTCTCCTTATAGATCTCACCCACTTTGCTTGACCTTATCTCAGCATTTCTGTTCAGCTTATCTTGCAGCTCAAGGTGCTCTATTCCTGGCGGAGGGTGTGAGCTGAACGGGGTGAACATGTGGTTCCCTCCCACTACTTCTGTAAGCATAAAAATATGCCGTGGACTGTGCGGAACTTCCCTTCCTTGGATCAAACATCCCTTCAGAGGTGAGAACTGTGGTTTCTGGCATGTTGGTCATCCTTTCCTCTCACGGTGACATGGAACTAGATGTTGGAGATCAAAAGGGGTGCATCTAACAAGAAGGGTCTTGAATAACATGCTTTATCTTTTCCCCTAGGTCATAAGTATTCTTCACCATCACCAGAAATCCTTTGGGTAAAAGATGCTCAGCACATTGCAGAGTCATCATCAGGGCAGGTTTCTGCTGGGAGGAGCTTGCAGTCTGTAGCTGATTCATGAGATCCATTTATACTTTGCCATTTTGCCTCAGTATTAGGCAGTCAGGATGGCTCACATGCAGATTAAAAATACAAATATGTCTATCTTTTGAGAGGAGACAACCATGGGAGAGGAATGGTGGGGAAATAGAGGGGCTAGTGTGGGTATTAAGGGGTGGATGTGAACAAGGTCTCTCCCACGTACTTAAGTTTGAGTCGAGGGGGGCTGGCTGAACGACTAGAGGAGCATCACTTTCCAGATTGTGCGTGCAGGTGGTGCTCTCCTTCCCCCCAATTCCTGAGGTCCATCCAGCAGTCAGGAGCGCCTGGGATTTCCCCAACGTGCCGCCAGGTGAGGGGGGGGGCTGTTCCTGCTTGTACTGATGGACCAGGGGTAGCTGCTGTTTGTCCAAGTGAGCCACTGGGTAGAATCCAGCATGCAGTAACAGTGCACTTAGTGGCAAGATTCATGGTTTGTAACTGGGCCCTGCTCAGTGAGGACCATGATGTCCGAAGAGCAGTGCTGCTGCCAACGTCTTCAGCCTGGGGTGGAGAGATGGATTTTCCCCAACCAAACTCCTCCAGGCCCCTCCTCTCTATCCCAAGAGCTTAGCTGGGAAATGCCCCCGCCCATAAACAGCCCTTCCTGAGCATTTTGCGCATGGAAGGGTGCATGCCTGATCAGAAGCCTCACCCAACCTGGCATGGGGATGTTTATTGGGGCCACAGGGGGTTGTGTCAAGGCTGGATCTGGCCCACCGGTCTCCAGTTGCCCATCCTTGCCATAGACCCTCACCTGTTCCCACAGAGAGAGAGGGTCAGAATACTGCAGACTAAAAGCCACATGCCTAGGTGGAGAGAAACAGTTCCCAGCCACGTATTTATACAACATGCCCACGAGAGCCCACAAGTTCAGAATCAATCAGTATTTTCCTAAGATTAATGGCAGCTATTGCAAGGAGATCAGCTAAATCCAAATGTACATTCCGCTGACACTGTTGTGTTCCTAAGAATTTTCCCTGGGAGTGAATATTAACAGTCATTTAGGGAGGCAAATTCTCATCCAGGAGTTCATCGCAACTGCATAGACCTCCTTCAGAGAGAAGAAACAGTGGCTAACACCAGAGGGGGTGGTACCCCTTAGAGATGAGCTCGTGCCTCTTCTTCTACAGGAGGAGGTGAAGGACGGAACTGGACCGTGTTGCCTGCAAGGTTGTCAGTGATGGCATGAGACTCCCCTCAACCTCCTGTCCTCTCCATAGGCCCAGAGCCAAGATGGCCTCCATTGCGTGCCTTGTCTTTCTTCTCTTCGGCAGCTTCCTGTCCACCACCTGGGCGGAAGGTAAGTTATTGCTGAAGCAAGGTCAGAGAAAGCCAAGGACATCTACCGGTTAGAGAAATGAAGGATAGGATACCCCCACAGAGAGCTCCAAGTGGGTCCAGGCGGGAAACCAGAGAAGCTCAGCTAATAGGGTTCTTCAAATAGGACTTGGGCTTCCTAGAGGCTGCAAGCTCCTCCCACACAACACATGAGGCGTTCTCCCATGAAGGGGCCCTGCCTTTGGCTGCGATGACATGGAGGCATCTAGGGCGTAGTGGTGACATCAGAACTGGACTCCTTGGAATCTGAGGGTGGCAATGCAGCCTCCACTGGAAGCAGTGGGACTGGTCCCAAGGGCTCATCTGCGACTGAGGGCCCTGAAGAGAGAGGCACATCAATGGGGGCTTTGGCAGCCACATCCTCCTCTGGGTCGGAGAGGTTTGTGAAAGAGGCTTCCTCTCCTGAGTGGGCAGAATCAGAACGCTGGGTCATGACAGGGTCTTACCCTCTGCAGCTGAAAAGGGACAAGCCTCTGTGACAGCCTGGAAGAGGGAGAATGGCAGGGAAGAAGCAGAGGGAATTCCCATACTCGTTGGAGACAAGGGAGAAGATGACAATGCCTCTTACTGTGCGAGGAAATAGCGTGAAGGCGTAAGGTGTCCTTTCCCAACTTGGTACTCTCCAGATGTTGAACTACATCCGCCATCAATGGCCATGCTGGCTGAGGAGGATGGAAGTTGTACTCCAAAACATCTGGAAGGCAGCAGGTGGGGGAAAACTGGCTTAATGGTTGAGGTGGGAAAAGGAGGAGCTCTGTCTTGATCACGCCCCACTTGAAATGTTGGTGGGACACGCAGTGGGAGAGCAAGGCTGGAAGAGACATTTCAGTGGGCAGAATGGGAAGGGGTGGGCATGTCTGTGTTGGTGTCTTAATCCCAGCCCCGGCAGAGTGAAAATGCTGAACCCCTGAACAAGTGAAGCCGTCATAAAGAACATGCCTCTGAACATGCACAGCATGCGTTGCTTCCCATCTCTGAGGAGCCACATACCCCTCCTCCATACATCTGGCATTTTGGGGAGGGCTTCCTGATTGGATGTTTCAGTCATGGCACCTGGAGGGATTACAAACACTGAAGGTCGTAGCTGGAAAAGTAGACTGAGGAGTTGTCAGCACAAAGGTGGCGGCAGGAGCCACGCAGCTGAACCAGAGCCCAGAGGAAAAGAGCAGAGGGCCTGCTGCTGAGCTCTGTGGGACCACCATGGGCAGTGGGAAGGGTGAGGCAGAAGGGCCGGCAAGGCGTCAGATGGAGAAGGGGAGGGCTCCAAAGGCCACTATAGTACCTCCAGATAGAAGCTTCAGAGGCATCATAGCTCCGTTTTTTTGCTACTGGAATAGCTTTCTGCTCAGTGGGAACATTGCTTTACGGAACTGGTTTTTACTTGCTTCTTAGTCAGTTCCCCACAGACACATGTTAGAATATGGCGTCGCATATTCTGGTTTGCCTTCAAGAAGCAAACACCACAGTTCCGGCAGACATGTCCAAGGTCTTGGTTGAGATCAGTGTCACCTTTGGCCCAGTTAGTTGGGTGTACAGTTTTTTCCTAACTGGTTTCAAGGTAAATTGGAGCCAGGGTCTGATAGATAGGTTTCAGCTGGGGATTACATCATTCTATGGGTGCAGCTGGCATTACCTCATCTATGGGTGTGACTGTACAGAAATATATATAAGGTGGTCAATGTCTCTGTGTTCTTGTTGGGGGGAAAAGGAGTTTATTGTATGAAGGATTGCCATACAAACCGTTAAAAAAATATAATACGATACAGATATTTAGAAGAATAAAATATAATACAAAAGAAAATGAGAAAAAGCACAGGAATCAATAAAAAGGCCCTAAAACTCTAAGGCTAGATTCATCAGGAATGCTTTGGTCATACTGAATAGTAGTAGGTGATCACTTGTGACCGAGTAAGATTGTCTTCCAGGATAAAATTACAAAAAGAAAATTATAAAAAGAGGAAATTCTAAAAAAAATGTGTATACTCTCGTGATGGGTCCGTAAGTGACTGTGGAGGCCAATTCTAGATCCACACAGCTTCCCACAGTGAGGACACAGGTTGCCAGATGGAAGATGGTCCTGTGAAGGATTCGTTTGACGTGCTTTTCACTTAGCACGTTTCTCTCTTGCACCTTGCACTCGGGCTTCTTCAAAGTCCATAGAACCTTTCATAGCTATGCAATCCCGTCAGAGAAAGTGCAAGGGGATATCTGTGCTCCAGAGGACTAGGAACCCTGGAACCTGGCTAGGCTCTCCTTCCTCATCACTTCCACCTTCCGCCCTGCAGGTCTTCAGCCTGAAACCCAGCCTGGAGCGCGCTGCCCCACAGATGCGTATTCCTATCGTGATGGTGTCTATTGGTATTGCTTTGAGTTCTTCGGCATTCGAATGGATTCTTTTGCTGCAGAGGTGAGTCACTTGGGCTGGGCGCTTACCTGCTTGCTCTGCCAGGATGGGCCACTTCAGTTCAAACTGCTTCCTTCTCAGCTTTGGAATATCTGGAGGGGCTGATTCAGGCTCCTCTTTCTCCACCCAAGAATTCTCCTTCACCCATTACACATCCTCCCAGCTGCTACTAGGATCCAGACTCCGCATGAGTCCAATGCTGCTAGTTTGCATTTGCGTTCATCCAGATCACAATCCTCAAAGCATGAGGAAAGCAAACATGTTAAGGTGTTGGACACTTTTATTGATTAAGCCATTGAAACAATCTCTTATGATTGGAAGATGACTCAAACCTCAGAAGTCCTACCAGGAAAAATGGAGCCACAGTCGCCGTCTGCTCAGGCGGCACAGGGACCCTCAGTAGCATCAGCATAATGCTTCCTGTCTTGGATAAGACAAATTCTGAACAGGGATGTAGCAGGAAGCTGATATCTGACTCCCAAAAGATGGAGGGTTGGACCCCTGTATCTGGGACTGGAAGATCTTCTCTCAGAATGAATGAACTGCCTTTAGACAGAGGTAATGGTTCTATCCGTCGAATGGTTCTATCCGTCCTGAAACTTTCACCTAAGCTCTTTTATTATTTACCAGAATAGAGCACCATCTCTAGCAAAGTAATATCAACATTAAAAGGGGAAAACGAGTTATGCATGAGCCCCCAGGTCCTTCCCTTTGTACTTGAAGTCCCACTGGCTTCAAATCTTAGGGACAAGCGGTCCATCCCAAACAGCAGGCAGGTTTCAAGGAACGGCTCCTCTTCTCCTCCAAGTCTCCTTTTATTCTTGATTCTGACCCTTGATTCTGTCCCAGAGGTTATCGTGCCCTCGGGGTCCCCAAGCAACCACCATTATCTCTGCACCTCGGGCAAGAAGACCTATGTTTACTCCCCAAGCCATTCCAAGGTTCTCCTCTTCAGGTACCAGTTGAAAGAAATACTGTACAAGCTTGTTGTCTTCCAGCTGCCTGCAACTTCACAAGCATATGGAGAGAAAAGCAGGGAGTAGGGAAAATGGAAAAACACAACTCCTCATTCATTGTGGCATCCATTTCACTTCCACCCACATAAGTGATTATCAGTCATATTAAATGAAATCAAAGTGATACAAGACAGTATCAGGTTGTGCCCCTACCAGTGGCAGGAAGTCCCAGTGGGGGAGGCAAAGATATGCCAGCCCACCAACCCCAGCCCACCCCACACACATGCATGCACACATTCTAGCTGGGACTGCTGCCAGCATTTGGAGGTTGTCAGCTTGTTTTTCAATTTTAAAGCAAAGCTGGACTTGCTGGCGGAGGTTATTTTCAATGCCTCTCTCATGCAAGTACAACCAGGAGGTCACATCTCAAATCAGTGAACATCTGGCCACTTCCCAAACTGCCTCACTGCCATGAGGCTGGTAATTCTGTTGATGGGCTGAACCGGATCCCTTCATGATGCAACAGCCTCCACCGTGCCCTGGGTTGGGCAGGGTGACACAAGCTGACATGTCCATGACGAGCAGCCCTTGCCAGGAAGAAGGTCAGGAGCAGCCCTCTGGTTGGGCAGGCTTCTTAACAGGGTGTCTTCGGCTCCTCTCTCCAAACAGGCAGTGTGCCAGCAACAAGGCATCGATGGACACTTAGCCTCCATCCAGAATGAAAGAGAAACTAACCTCCTGGTGCTTATGTGACTCAAAGAAACGTGGGCAAGGATCTCATGTGGATCGGGTTGCACCGGGATGCATATGCAGACATGGTGAGTACTTGCTACTGATGACCCTGCTTGGCACATGGAATGGAACTAGCCAGTTGCTTCACCACAACAAGCCTCATGAGCTACAATGGGCTTCTTCTACCGGGAGAGCTTCCTTAGGTGATCTGGTCAAGCCAATGTCGAAAGGCAGAAAACAAACTGAACCAGGATAATACATGTTAGCATTTTTGCAACCAGATTTTAGTTGAGTGACTTTCCCCCTCTAAATTCATTTAAATTCTGCTTAGAAGTATAATGTAAAGCTTTCTCCACTTTGTAGTCTTGCTCGCTTTCCATTTCAACTGGCTCATCATGATGTACTCTTTTTCTGTTCCACAGCACAAAGGCTGGCAGTGGATTGATGGCACATTCTTCGACTATACAAATTGGGCTCCTGGAGAACCAAACAATGTTGGAAAGTGGGAGTACTGTGTTGTTCTTGCACCTGATACAGGTGATGGGGGAGATCCATCATGTTCCAAGCGTGGGGTCTGAGGGGTTTGGTTCCAGCATGAATAGAAAGCAACTGCTCTGTCTCAGGCTTCTACTGTGGATTTTTATCATGTGACAGTCAGGTTATCCTTCAACCCTGCACACAGTGCAGAATACCCTTATTTTGCCTCCTGCTCCTTCCTTGAACTCCAGTCTATCGAGCTGGAGATTTTCTCAGAAGCATTGTCAGTTTGATGTCAGTATCCTAGAACAGATGATAAACAGTCGCTCTGTGATCATATAGGGGGAAATGCATTGATTACTAGAGGCCAGCATGGGTTTATCAAGAATAAGTTATGCCAGACCCAACCTCCTTATCTCCTTCTTTGATAGAATCACTCGTTTGGTAGATCATGGGCATGCCATAGACATAGTATATCTTGATTTCTGCAAAGCATTTGGCAGAGTCTCCCATGACAGATTTGTTGACAGGCTGGTAAAATGTAGGATGGATTCTACTACTTCACTGAATGCCCAGTGAGTCTTCCTAAATAGCTTTGCATCAACTGGCAAGGAGGACTCAAGCAGTGGAGTGCCGCAGGGTTCTGTCCTGGGCCCCATGTTGTTCACCATTTTTATAAATGACTTGGATGAGGGCATAGAGGGGATGCTTATCAAATTTGCAGAGGACACAATTCAGCAGGGATAAATGTGAAGTCCTCCACTGCGGTACAAAGAACAATAGCTACAAGTATTGGATGCGGGAGGCCTGGCTTGGCAGCAACAGATGTGAAAAGGACATCTAGGTGTCTCAGTGGATCACAAGCTGAATATGAGCCAGCAGTGCGATGTAGGTGCCATAAAACTGAATGCAGTCTTATACTGTATTAGCTGTTGCCCGTGGCTGCGCTCGCATGGATTTTAGGATTTGGTACAATGGAAAAGATACAGTGTCTCTGACTGAAAGTGTAACGTTTAGGCTGGGTGCTGGCAGCAGAAAACGTTTCTGACAGAAATATCTGATCTTAAAGAAAAATCAGGTTAATCCTGAGAGTCTACAGGTGATGAAGGGTGACCGTGCCAAGTTTGCGGTAGATCCGTCAAAACGTGATGGAGTGGAGCCTATGCGATGATGCCCCACACACAACAGTCATTCAGTCATTAAAAAGCTTTCCCTCCCTTTTCACCCCCTCAGAGAACATTCTAAATGGCCAAGGGAGATTTTCATACCCACCCCTATTGGCCCTTGCAGGAATTCATACGAACATTCTAAGTGTCGTATGGGCTATTTGCATAACTGCTCCTATTGGCTCGTGCAGCAATTCTGAGGTGAGGCCGATTTGCATAACTGCTCCTATTGGCTCGTGCAGCAATTCTGAGGTGAGGCCGATTTGCATAACTGCTCCCCTGTTGTTTTGCACATAGGATATGAGAGTGGGGTTATTCCCCCCCCCTTTTCATCCCCTTAGGGACAGAATTTCCAAAAATCCTTCCTTAGTGAGTGTCTACATCATAAAAGCAATGTCCCTTCAAAATTTCACGTTCCTAGATTAAATGGTTTGAGCTGGGCGTTGATGAGTCAGTCAGTCAGGACACTTTCTTTTATATATACGTATAGATAAGTAGAGCAGCCGGGTTCCGGCTAGATGGGTGATCTAGAAATACAATAAATAAAAATAAATAAATTATACTATATGAACAGACGGATAGACCTGGTTCGCATAGAACAACAAACCATGGTTTAATTAACCATGGTTTGTTGAATGGTGAGTTGCTGTTATGTGCAAACCCAGAACTATGGGTACTTAACCACAAACAACCCACAAAGAAAATTCATGGTTTGTTTTTGGGTTGTGAACTGTGGTTGTTTACACCATGGGTTGTCATTACGTGAGAACCCAGAATCATGGGATGTTCATGGGCTGTTTCAGCAGGCAACAGAGGCAGCAGGCCACAGCAGTAACCCCCTACCTCTTTAAATGCCAGTACTGAAGTGTCGCAAAGGCAGTTGGGGTACAGGGAGGGAGTGGGCAAAAGAGGAGGGAAACAAACAACCAGGCAGGGACTGAGAAAACAAACCATGGTTTGTTCGATCATCTGTCAGACAAATCCTGGCTAGGGCAAGAAGCGACAGTTTTTAAAAAATCATGGGTTAGTGTTACATGCAAGTCAGGTCATAGTGTCCAGAACAGAGGAAGAAATAATCTTGCTCTATTTTGAATTACTCAAGCTGCATTAGAAGTACCGTGTCCAGTTTTGGGTGTCACATTTTAAGAAGGATGTTGAGAAACTAGAGTACATTATAAGAGGTTTTGTGCCTTGGGGAAGGTGCAGGAGAAACATCTTCGGCTCAGCTGGCTTAATTTGCTTCCAAAAAGGTGCTGAGCACTCCCTGAAGGTGCAGAGCACTTGGCCTAAGAGGCTCTCCACTTGCAGAGAAATGGAAGGGGGGCATCACAGTTCCAGTCACACCACTCCTTATTACCTGAAGGAAAGAGAGGAAGAAAGGTGAAATGGTGACCAAGCATGTGGACACATACCTCTCCTCTTGATCACCTTTCTAGGGATGTGGTGATGGCCACCAATTTGGAGGACTTTGAAAGGGAGTTGGACAAATCCCTGGAGGAGAAGGCTATCAGTGGCTACCAGTCCTGAGGGCTCCATGCTACCTCCAGGATCAGAGGCAGTGTGCCTCTGTACACCAGTTGCTGGAGAAAATGGGCGGGAGGTAGGGACGTGTGAGGAGTTCATTCGGGGGGTGGCAATCCAGCAAACTGGCCGGGCTTGACCCCCCCCTAACTCCATCCTGCTAACCTCCTTCCCCAGCTTGACTCGTGTTCTCCCGAGTCGTGCCGGGGAAGGGACTTCCAGGTTCCCGGAGGGCCGCTTTTTACATAGGAAATGCCTTAAGATATGTCAAAAGTGGCCACAATTTGCATAATTTGTGCAAATTGCAGCCGCTTTCAACGTATCTTTTGGCATTTCCTAAGGAAAAAGCAGCCCGCCAGGAACCAGGTAGTCCACTGAATGGCTCAGCACGCATCCGCTTTCAGCCGGGCTCGGCGGGCGCAGCAGCAGCATCCGCCAGTCTGGAGGAAGGTAGGGTTGCCGTGGGATCACCACTAGCGGGAGGGTGCTGTTGCCCTCCTGTCCTGCTTGTGGGTTTCCTGTGGGCAGCTGGTTGTCCACTGTGTGAACAGAATGCTGGACTAAGATGAACCCCTGGTCTGATCCAGTATGGCTCTTCTGATGTTCTTATGATGTGCTCCAGTTTGTCAACATCCTTCTTAAAATGTGACATCCAAAGCTGGACATGGTACTTCTAATGCAGCTGGAATAATTCAAAATAGAGCGGAACTATTACTTCCTGTGATCTGGGCACTATGACCTGGTTCGCACATGACGCTTCTTGTTGTTGTTGTTCTTTTCCTACCGGAGGTTGGACATCATGATGGCTAAACACTCTTTTGATATGGCTGCTCTATACAATGATGTGGTATTGCCCTCAAACCATTCTTTAAGGTTTTGCAGCCAAGACCTTCTTCTTGTTCCTATACTTCTTTTCCCATTTATTTTCCCTTGTCTAATCAGCTGCCGGAGTCTATATTTTTCAGTTCTCATTATATGACTAAAACATTCTAGCTTTCTGCATTTTATGTGTTCTATGATTTCTTGTTCTTTATACTTGGACTAACCAGGTGTGCTGCTGTCTCCCCGGAGCACGGATTAAGGATGTGACAGAGCAGCTGCCGAGGCTCATACAGCCCACCGACACATACCCCTTTCTTCTCTTCCATGTGGGTACAAATGATACTGCCAAGCGGAGTTACAAAGAAATCACGGCAGACTTTGAAGAGTTGGGAAGGGAACTCAAGAACTTCGGGGCCCAGATAGTCTTCACATCCATCCTTCCAGTACTTGGAAGAGGAATAGAAAGGGAAAGAAAAATACTCCGAGTGAATGACTGGCTACGAAAGTCGTGCCGACGGGAGAGATTTGGATTCTGGGACCACGGGCTACACTTCCTAGAGGATGGACTTCTGGCAAAGGATGGGTTGCACCTCACAAGGACTGGGAAGAATGTGTTTGGCCACAGCATGAGGAACTTAATCAAGAGGGCTTTAAACTGAATCCAACGGGGGAGGGAGACATAAACTCAGGGGTTCCAATGGAAGAACGCCTCTCTGCCACAACTGAGAGAACACCTCCAGCGGTGCCCAATGATCGTCTACCACAAAATGTAGGGGGAAAGTCGGTGTATAAAGCACCTAGTCTTAACAAGTTTACAATTAACTCCTTCGTATTTTGATCACAAATAAGCTTCTCAGTTATTGACAACAATGCTAATTTTGGACAGACCTCTAAATTAGTACCAATAATTTTCGATATTTCTGTAAAAACCTCTCGCCAAAACACCAATACATTTTTACAACTCCACCACATATGAGCATATGTCCCTTTTTCCTGACATCCTCTCCAACATAATGCAGCGAGAAATTGGAAAGTACAACATGTTTTCCTAATAACAGACTGGTATAAGGAAGTTTGGGACATAGCCCTAAATGATAAACTAACTAGTAGTATCAAATGCAAAAAAGGATTGCTAAAGAAGAATAATTTTATGGAGATATGGAATCAATTACTAGACTATGTATTAATAAAGGGGAAGGGTAACATGCCTTGTCAGGATATGTTATATTTTTGGAATTTAGACTTTATTTGATCAAGAGGATAGAAGTATATTAATTGGTCCCTTGAAGGGTGGGGGGGAGCACTTTATGATTTATTGTATGTTGATTATGTTATATTTGTGTGATAATTTTGTATTTTGCTAAATATATTTTCTGTGTTATAATTTGCTTTGAAAAATAAATAAAATATTAAAAAAAAATAAAAAAAAATAAAGCACCTAGGTAGTCTTTTATCCCTCTATACTAATGCCAAGACTATGGGCAACAAAGAAGACGAACTTGAGCTCTTGATACATGAGGGCAAGTACGACTTGATAGGGATAACTGAAACCTGGTTGGATGACTCCCATGGCTGGAATACAGCAATTGAAGGGTATAACTTGTTCAAAAGGAACAGAAGCAACATAAAGGGAGGTGGAGTTGCGCTGTATGTTAAAGATACGTTTCTCTGCACAGAGATACAGGAAGAGGAGCTTGGCAGCCCCATTGAGAGCATCTGGGTTAAAATTAAGGGGGCAAAGAATAAAATGAACATGGCGGTTGGAGTCTACTACTGACCACCCAATCAGGGAGAAGACGAGGATGAAACTTTTGAAAAGCAAATTGCCATTGTTTCAAGGAGGCACGATGTGGTAGTAATGGGGGACTTCAATTTCCTTGATATCTGTTGGGAGACTTATTCAGCCAAGCATGGCCCCTCCAAGAAATTTCTGAGTTGTGCTGGTGATAACTTCCTCCTACAGAAAGTGGAGGAAGGAACTAGAGGATCGGCTATCCTTGACCTGATTCTAACCAACAGAGACGAGTGAGTGGATAATGTGGCAGTTTCGAGAAATCTGGGGGAAAGTGACCATGTTATACTTGAGTTCTTGATTCTAAGGGGAGCATTAGCTGAGTGTAGCCGAACACATATCCTGGATTTTAGGAAAGCCAATTTTAACAAACTCAGAACAATGATAAGTGAGGTCCCATGGCAAGTGACTCTAATGAGTAAAGGAGCCCAGGATGGGTGGGAGTTTTTAAAAAAGGAAATTTTAAAGACACAATTGCAAACAATTCCCACAAGGAGAAAAGGCAGAGGGCAACAGAAGAAGCCAATGTGGCTTCACAATAAACTCAAAGATGACCTGAAAGATGACCTGAAAACAAAAAAGGACACGTATAGGAAGTGGAAGGGAGGACAGGCTACAAGGGAAGAGTACAGGCAGGTGGCACAGAACTGCAGGAATAGTGTCAGGAAGGCTAAAGCTGAGAATGAGCTAAGGTTAGCGAGGAATGCTAAAAGCAACAAAAAAGCTTTCTTCAGATACATGCACAGTAAAAGACAGAAGAAAGAACTGGTGGTTCAACTAAGCAATGAGGATGGCAAATTGATAACAGAAGACAAGGAAAAGGCAGAAGTGTTCAATTCCTACTTCGGCTCGGTCTTCTCCCAAAAGAGGGTCTATGACCCACCTGGCAAGCCTGAAGTGCAGACTGAAGGGGCAGGATTGCAGCTTGAGATTGATAGGTAAATGGTCAAGGAGCACCTGATTACTCTGAACGAGTTTAAATCTCCAGGGCCTGACGAGCTGCATCCTAGAGTAATAAAGGAACTGGCAGAAGAACTCTCAGAAACACTGTCTATTATCTTTGAGAAATCATGGAGGACAGGTGAAGTGCCAGATGACTGGAGGAGGGCAAATGTTGTTCCCATCTTCAAAAAGGGCAAGAAGGATGAACCTGGGAACTATAGGCCAGTCAGTCTGACATCAATCCCCGGGAAGATTTTTGAGCAGATTATAAAGAAGTCAGTCTGCAAGTATCGATAAGGGACATGAACCACTCTTTCGTGCAGACCCCAGACCCACTCTCAGACCACTCCAGCAGTGCTGTGTGTTGGTCCCCCATAAACTCTGCAGGGGAAATTGCTATCCAATCCCACATCCCAGTTCCAATTAGTGGTTGCACCAGGTGTACCCCTCACCCCAAATCTGATCCTGGTCCTGCAAATTGTAGGAGTGAAGGGAGTCCAAAGTGGGCGGGGGGAGGGCACACCCACCTTCGGTGTGCGTGTAGCGTGGAGACCAATCCAGACATCGTTGGCCTCGGACCAGCGCCTGATGTGATCAGAAATGGCTTTTTCCTCCGATGCATTGAGAATGGAGGCCAGGTGAGCCACATGCCAGGAGTGGGAAGGAGAGCTGGACGTAATCATCCATCGCCAAAAGGAGTGGGGCATCATCATCGAGAACGACCTCGTGTTCCGGGTGGCCAAAGCTAAGATGGGGGTCGTCACCCGGGGACAGGCAAGGCGAGGGGGGCCGCCCGTAACCGCACCGGTCCCAAAGCCTAAGCCCGTGCCCCCTCCACCACCCGGGGTGACCCCATCCCCTGCGGGGCACTCCGGGGAGAACCAGGCCATAGCGGAGCCCCCGAAGAACCAAGGGTTTGCCCAGATGGCTTAAGTCTTTGGGACTCAAGCCCAATTCAAGGAAGCCCAGCGGCTGGACCCTTCCTTGCAGGAGTGTCGCGATCTGGCCAACCAAGACCCCGGGGTATCCCTTGCCACCGAAAGATTTGTCTGGGACAATGGAACCTTGTACCGGGAGTTCGAGCCAAAGGGGGAAGTGGCACCGGAGCGCAAGCAAAGGCAACTGGTGGTTCCCCAACAGTACCGCCGCGCCGTGCTGCACCTCGCCCACGACGTGGCATGGGGAGGACACCTGGGGCAGAAGCGGACCCAAGCTCGAATCATAGAGGGGTTCTACTGACCCATGATCGCCTCCGACATTAAAGCTTACTGTCGGTCCTGCGATGTGTGCCAGCGGGTGGGACACAATCGCGATCACCCAAGAGCTCCCCTTCAGCCTTTTCCGGTGGTGGGGATCCCTTTTGAACGGATTGCTATGGACATAGTGGGTCCCCTGTACCCGCCCACCAAGACGGGGAAGAAGTTTGTACTGACGGTAGTGGACTTTGCCACCCACTACGCGGAGGCTTTTGTGCTCGCCTCCATCTCTGCAGCCAGCCTGGCTAAGACTCTGCTCTCTCTCTTTGCCCGCTTAGGAATGCCCCGCACGGTCGTGTCGGACTGCGGCACCGGGTTCATGTCTAAACTGTTCCAGAAGATGTGGGACCTGGGGGGGGGTTGACCATGTAACTTCGGTGCCTTACCACCACGAGACCAACGGACTGGTTGAACGCTTCAACCAGACGTTGGGGAAAATGATCCGGGCATACGCTAGCCGTCACCCGGGAACTTGGGAGCAAGACCTACCCTACCTCCTCTTTGCCTACCGAGATGACCGCAGGAAAGCCTCGGGTTTTCCCCGAATGAACTGATGTTTGGCAGAGAACTACGGGGGCCCTTGCCTCTGTTGCGGGAGGAGTGGGAGGGGGCTGCCGGCAGTTCGCCCGTGCCGGTTCACACTTTTCTGCGGCGGCTACGGGACACCCTCCACAGCGTTCGAGAAGCCGCCCAACAGCATCTGAAGGCAGCCCAGCAGCGGCAAAAGGAGCTGTATGATAAAACCGCAGTAGCCCGGACTTTTGAGGTGGGTGATATGGTGTTGGTACTGCGTACCCTCAAAACGGACAAGCTGTGTCTTAAGTGGGAGGGTCCGGGGACTGTAGTTGAGAAACTTGGACCAGTCAACTACAAAATACTCTTTGCTGGGACTCCTGAAAAATGTAAAGTGTTTCATGTGAATATCATATGTTGAAATTGTATGTGGACCAGGGTGCGGGAGTGGGCTGTGTGAAGGAACATAATGATAAGGATTTCGCTGATGGGGATCTGTTGGGAGAATGGGGGGATGGCGGGGGGATGGAAGAAATTTCACTGTCACCTGCCCTGTCCGAGGCTCAGCGGGAGCAAATGAAGCGAGTGCTGGATGAATTTGGGACCATGTTCTCAGACCGCCCCGGGCGGACCCCACTCATCCAGCACACCATTCATACAGGTGACAGCCCCCCTCTGCTATCTCTGCCATACCGGGCGGTGGCACCCCACACTCAGGTCATTGCGGAGGAAGTCAAAGCCATGTTAGACCTAGGGGTGATCGTTCCTAGTTCTAGCCCATGGTCCTCCCCGATTGTCCTGGTGGCCAAAAAGGATGGGGGGGTGCGGTTCTGTGTGGACTATCGGAAAATCAATAAGGTGACCGTCCCTGACCCCTACCCCATCCCCAACATGGATGTCTTGCTGGAGAAGCTAGGGAGGGCCAAGTACATTACCACCCTAGACCTCACCCAGGGCTACTGGCAAGTCCCGCTAGACGCGGGTGCTGCTCTCAAGTCTGCCTTTGTCACACACCTGGGTTTATTCCAGTTCACCACTCTTCCCTTCAGAGTCCGGAACCGTCCGGCAACCTTTCAGAGGCTGGTGAATGGATTGCTAAACGGGTTGGGAGAAGTTGCCTGTGCCTATCTGGACGACATAGCTATCTTTAGGTCCACTTGGGAATAGCATCTGGAGCTTGTCCGACAGGTCTTCCATCGGATCCGGGACGCTGGGTTGACAGTGAAAGCAAAGAAGTGCCAGGTGGGGCTAGGGGAGGTTGAGTACCTTGGACATCGGGTCGGAGGGGGGAGCATCAAACCCATGGAAGCTAAGATCGAGTCGGTTCAGAAATGGCCCCAACCCGCAACCAAAAATCAGGTGCAGGCTTTTCTGGGACTTGCAGGGTACTATCGGAAGTTTGTGCCACACTTCAGTCAGCTAGCAGCCCCTCTGACTGATCTTGGTAGAAAGCGCCAACCGAACAGGGTCCAGTGGACCGCGGCTTGCCAGCCTGCTTTCGACGGGTTAAAAGCCTGCCTCATGGCAGCTCCCATTCTGCAAGCCCCAAACTTCGAATCCCCCTTCGTTCTACAGACAGATGCCTCTGAGGCAGGGATGGGGGCGGTGTTATTACAGGAGAAGGTAGGAGAAGGGCTGCGCCCCGTTGCCTACCTGAGCAAGAAACTCCTGCCCATAGAACGTAGTCTTGCCACCATTGAGAAGGACTGCCTGGCCGTGGTGTGGGCCATCACCAAGTTGCGCCCCTACCTCTGGGGGAGACGGTTCCGCCTGCAGACCGACCATTCCCCCCTGTGCTGGTTAGATAGAGACAAGGGCAACAACCAAAAACTCCTACGGTGGAGTCTGGCGTTGCAAGACTTTGGCTTCGAAATTGAGCACATCAAGGGTAAGGACAATGTCTTGGCTGATGCACTCTCCCTGGCTTTCTCAGGTGATGGGCAAGTCGATGGGAAATTGGGGTGTGGGACCCGAATGCCATCTTTTCCCCGGGGGGGAGATGTGGAGAAAGCAAACCTAAGCCCCCTGCCTGACACACACACACTCACCACGGAGGGGGGAAGGAGACCCGGGGGGGGGGGAGACAACCAGTCTCCACAGATGCCAAAGGGGACAAACAACATCTACATAGAATCACCACAGGGGGGAAGGCAGGAAGCATCACCAGGTTGTCAATGCTCTTGCATATCGGCCCCATCTACATAAGACTTGAATACCTCTCCAGGGCAGACGCTTCGGCACCCCTAAGAAATGGCCACTCAACACCATAGGATGGGACCATTAAGCAAGAGGCTTCAAAGGGACCCCCATCCCACGGGGGGAAGGCGTCATCCCACCTGACCCAAAAGGCCGCCCCTCAGGGAGGGTGTCAACCCACCTGATCACGGAGGGAGGGGCTACCTGAAACACCAAGGTATAAAATACCCTGCACAAGGGAACTTTGTTTGTTGGACCTGATCAGCAATCTTGCCCATGCCTGGGGTAAGGGAACGAAGGATCAGCAACCCTGGGTAGCAGAATCCGGCGCGCTCCAGCTAGCTGGAATCACGGGTCGCTTGGGTTGACCGGACCCCCAGGAAACCAAGCTGAAATCACTCACAAGACACTTGGGTAGACCGGGCCTCCGCCGGG
Organism: Shinisaurus crocodilurus; assembly: GCA_021292165.1. NCBI lineage: Eukaryota > Metazoa > Chordata > Lepidosauria > Squamata > Shinisauridae > Shinisaurus > Shinisaurus crocodilurus. The sequence continues at coordinate 35,055 of JAHFWL010001143.1, forward strand.
AACCAGCTAGCCGCTTGGGTAGACCGGGCCTCCGCCGGGAACCCAGCTAGCCGCTTGGGTAGACCGGGCCTCCGCCGGGAACCCAGCTAGCAGCGTGTGGTTGTCTTGACCTCTGCCGGGACTCGAGCTAAACTAACTAGCTGAGAGCCCTGAAATCACGTTGTCCTTGAGGCTTTTGCTTGCTACTTTGTACCGTACTGATAAGCTGCATTGCTGGCGTGGGTCTGGGTTTGTGAAGGTAATTTTGTAAATAAACTTGTTTTCTAAAAGATACTTTTGTGGCTATAAGTTATCCCTTTGTTCTGGGCTAAGGTGAGGCGCTGGGGACCTCGGAGAAGGCCTGCCCCAGGACTCGCTACCCCCTTAGCATTGAACCCGCGCAGAAGACCAGGTTGTCGGTCTTCCACTGAAGAGATGACTCCGTCTCTTACATCATCTAGGCGTTAAACCAGGCGTGTGATTAATATGTATAGAGTCACAGAACTGCAGCTGGCTCCAACAATCTGCTCCCGGGGCGCAATCCTCAGCATGGAGGCTGTTGTTGAAGCTTCTCTGATTCTACCGTCAGAGAGGCGTGTGCACAGCCCATCGCCTTGATCTGGCTCCTCTCTCTCTGCCACGGGCTCTTCGGATCCCAGCTCTCCCGAAATGGGCGATGGCCATGTCCAGCTGGCTCGCTGGGGCGCAGGAGGGTGGGCATGACTTTCACCGGCAGGTCTTTTTCCCTCCCTCAAAGATGGGAAAGCTGGTTGATCCTCAGCATCACTCTATACTTCAGGGCTCTCCGCACGCGGCAGGACCCGACCCAACTTGTTGGCCGGTGGCAACTTCTCTCGGTCTTTACTCAGGAGCTTGGGGCAATCCTTCTTCAGATGTCCGGGCTCTTTGCAGTAGTAGCACCCACTGTTGGAAGGAGTAGAAGCCCCCCGGGGCCGTGACACCCATCCTTCGGAGCGCTCTCCTCCACCATTCTTAACCAGCAAGCGAGCCCCGTTCCTTCTCCTTGGCGTCTCCTCCTGCATGGCTACTCCCTCTTCCCGCCTCTGGTCAGACACTCCCGCACCTTCCATGGCTGATTCTTCCACTTTCCACTCTATGGCTGAAATCTCACGCTCCGTCAGCTCTCGCTCTTGAGGCTGGTCCCCCGTAGTCAGAGCCGCAGCCCCGGAGCTCTCGGGAGACTCTCTCTGGGCATCCATCTCACCCTAGTCTCTTAAAAACAACAAACCTCTGCTTTGTGTGTATCAAAGGCTCCACCAACCCTCCTCTCTTCCCCACAGGCGCCTTTTCTCTATGATTCCGTGTCGGACCCCACCGCTTGCCACCATGTGAAGGACTTGCCTTCACCAGCCCTTGCCGCCCTTGCCGCCCTTGCCCTGGGCCCAACAAGTACAAAACCTCTGCCCTTGGTCAAGGTACTGGATTTTGGCACTGAATCAATAGAGAGAACTGCTGACACCATTCAGGGTTAAAACAAAAGAAATTTATTTAGGATTAAAAGGGGAATAGGTAAACTAAGAGGTGGGAAGAAGGGAAAGGAGAAAACAAAAGGCAAAGCTACTTTGATGCACACAACAGAGTTACCAAAACAACAAAATTACTTTACCCACGGATGGCCAGTCCAGTCCACTCAACCAGGGGGTCGATCTCCACAGGGCCCTGCCTTGACAGCAGCCCCCTCCGCCCTTCGCATCACCGGGCCAGAAGAAAGACGCAGAGTCCCTGAATGGATGTTCCTATATCCCCCCCCCCCAGACCATGGCCTGATCGCCTCTGGCCAATCCGGGGCACTCTGGCCATGCTCAAGTACCTCATTGCCCAAGATCTCCCCTACTGGGTCTCAGCTGTAAATCTCCCTGGCCATCTTAAGGGGCCCCAGCTGTAAATTCGTCTTACACTCCCCTCTCCCTGGACAAATGGCCTTGAGGACGAGCCGCAGTAACTCTCTAAGATAAGGAAAGGAGCCATCTGGCCCCGGGGAGTATTTAATGACTACTTCTGCTGGGAAAGCTATTTCTACTGTCAGTTTACTGTTTACATTGGCTTCTGCAGAGAAAAAGAAATCACCCGGCTTTTCCTTCACAAAAATGTCTTACCCCTTTGACATTTCTGGGCTGACTCAAAAGGAGAAGTGAAGTGAAGTTGAGGACAGGTGTTATCCTGAAATCTCTCAGCTCAGGACCTAATATTATATCATTCCTTAAACCAGTGTTCTCCAACCTTGGGTCCCCAGATGTTTTTGGCCTACAACTCTCAGCATGCCCCAGCCAGTGTTGCCCCAGCCAGTGTAGCTGGCTGGGGCATGCTGGGAGTTGTAGGCCAAAAACATCTGGGGACCTAAGTTGGAGAACACTACCTTAAACACTGTTTATGTGCGATGCTTAGTAAAGAAAGGAACCTAAGCTGCACACTCTTGAGCAATGCATTATTAATGTTATCAAAATTATCAGCTACGATCTGGGAGTAATATGTTTATTTCATTTCATTGTCAGCACTACTGCACAATAAATTTCCTATTAAGTTCCCAAAACAGGATAATTAATTTAGGTCACATCTGGTTTCTCTTCCTCAGTCTCTATTGTTCTTTGTACTCAAAGAGTGCTTATCAATGGTACCTTCTCAAACTGGGGAGAGGTAACAAGCGGGGTGCCACAGGGCTCGGTCCTGGGCCCAGTGCTCTTCAACATTTTTATTAATGACTTGGATGAGGAGGTGCAGGGAATGCTTATCTAATTTGCAGATGACACAGAATTGGGTGGAACAGCTAATACTCTGAAAGACAGAAACAAAATTCAAAGCGATCTCGATAGTCTGCAGCGCTGGGCCGAAAACAACAGAATGTAATTGAATACGGATAAATGCCAAGTGCTGCACCTAGGGAAAGGAAACCAAATGCAGAGTTACATGATGGGGGATACTTGGCTGAACAATACTACAAGTGAGAAGGATCTTGGAATTGTTGTAGCCAGCAATGTGATGGCCTCCAGCAACATCAAGTAGGCCGCTCAACAAGATCTGCCATGGACAGCCTTCTCCCTGTCCCATCAGCCAGAGAAACCAGGCTGGTGGGGACTAGGAAGAGGGCCTTCTCTGTGGTGGTTCCCGAAGTTATGGAACTCCCTCCCTAGTGACCTTTGCCAGGCCCCCTCCATGTTGAACTTCCGCTGCGCATTAAAAATGAGGTATTTCAGGCAGGAATATGGGGTGGGTTAGGATTTTAAAAAAAAATTTTTTCTAGACTGTTTTAATTGTGTTATGATTGTTTTATTATTGCATTGTTTGAATTGAACATCGCCCAGGGTGGCCGGTGACCGGCCAGAATGGCCATTCAAAAATGTAATAAATAAAATAAATGTGGTTACAAAAAAGGCAAATGCTATTTTGGGCTGCATTAATAGAAGTATAGC
>JAHFWL010001144.1:0-47174 GCA_021292165.1 Shinisaurus crocodilurus
CACACACAGCACTGCTGGAGTGGTCTGAGAGTGGGTCTGGGGTCTGCACGAAAGAGTGGTTCATGTCCCTTATCGGTGAGGTTAATGGTCTGTTTGGGCCTTGACCTTAAGGACAGTCACCCCCCCCCCCGCCACTGAGCATCAAGACTCCTGACCTGCCAGGAATGCCCCCAGGCCCCTTTCCTTCCAGACCGGACCGGACCTGCTGCTGCCCCGCTCAGGCTTCCCCGTTCCCTCTGAGCTCAGCTGCAATCCGCAGCATAGCTGGAGGGGAAATGGATTTCCCCAGCGCCGAGATACTGTTGTGCGCCCTCTCTGTCTACTGTGGGCATTTTGGAGTGCCTAGTCTTGAATGGGCAGTTCAGGCCCACCAGCTTCAAAAAAGAGCTGCTCCCGGGGAGACAAAAACTGCTAGAACTGGTCTGTTGATATGGATCAGCGCCACTGCTGGCATTTTTGGACCCTTCCTGGGGCGTGGCTATGGCGACTGTCACGAGGAGCAGCGGCACTTCCAAATGGGTCAGTGCGCCACGGAGGCCCTGAGAGAACATTTGCGTGGGCCAGATTGCCTGCTCACCCGGGAGGAGTGGCAGGTATCCCCTCCTGCTGCAGCTGACGGCTCGGCTCAGTTTCTCCAGTCCTCTGGGCAAGTTGCTCTGCAGGCAGCCTTAGCGGAGTGTGTGGGAGATTGTCGACAGGGGGTGTCCTTGCCCTATGAGGCTGCCCATCCTCTCTCAGTGTGTGTGTATACATTATTTAATTTAATTTATTACATTTATACCCCGCCTTTTTTCCTGCAAGGAACCCAAGGCGGCTTACATAATTGTCCTCCTCCTCTCCATTTTATCCTCACAACAACCCTGTGAGGTAGGTTAGGCTGAGAGTCAGTGACTGGCCCAAAGTCACCCAGTGAGTTTCATGGCCGAGCGGGACTAGAACCCGGATCTCCCGAGTCCCAGTCCAACACTCTCACCACTACGCCACACTGGCGTAGTGTGTGTGTGAAGTATGAGCGATGGATCTGTTTTTGCACCACACCGCTGCTTTCCTCTTCCACAGGAGCTAATCTGGGAATGGAGTGATGAGTCCGCATACATTTCTGGATCCCCTCTCTGGGACAACAGGAGACCAGACACCGCCGTCTCCAGCTTTGAGTGTATCTCCCTCACCAATGTCCAGAATCCAACACGTACGTATGAAGCTTCTCAGCAGACCAGCGAGGAAGGGAGGGGTGGTTCTGATGTTCAGCAGCAAGCTGCTATGGAAGACCACAGTGGCCAAATTTAGCTTGAAAACAAGCTCCATGTGGCTGTTGTCGTGTTCCACAGTGGTTTGTGTCTGAGTACTGGTGGCACATGGACAGGTTCCTTTTGCCAACATCCCAAATTTTGGCAGTGATTTGGCAGCAGCTGCAGGGGCCACAGTGGGGGGGGGAATGGGGGCCGCATGCAGCCCGTGGGCCGTATTGTTGCCCCCCTCTGCCATATGTCCTTCTGGATGTGTTCCCAAGAACATTGGGGCAGTGCCGATGAAAACCCCCAAGGTGGGGGGGGGGAGGGCTGAGCAGGCCCCTTGATGGACACAGAGGACGAATTACCGGGCACCCAACGTGACAGTGAGCAATAGGCTGAAGGTCAGTCGAGTGGAGGCAATCAAACCAAGGCCTACAGCAAGAGAAAGAAGAGTACTAGTAGTGGGAGACTCCCTCTTGCGGGGGATCGAAGCCAAAGTATGTCGCGAAGACCCATGGTCTCGCCAGGTGTGCTGTCTCCCCGGGGCATGGATTAAGGATGTGTCAGAGCAGCTGCCGAGGCTCATGCAGCCCACCGACACATACCCCTTTCTTCTCTTCCATGTGGGTACAAATGATACTGCCAAGCGGAGTTACAAAGAAATCACGGCAGACTTTGAAGAGTTGGGAAGGGAACTCAAGAACTTTGGGGCCCAGATAGTATTCTCATCCATCCTTCCAGCACTTGGAAGAGGCATAGAAAGGGAAAGAAAAATACTCCGAGTGAATGACTGGCTACGAAGGTGGTGCCGACGTGAGGGATTTGGATTCTGGGACCACGGGCTACACTTCCGGGAAGATGGACTGCTGGCAAAGGATGGGTTGCACCTCACAAGGACTGGGAAGAATGTGTTGGCCACAGCATGAGGAACTTAATCAGGAGGGCTTTAAACTGAATCCAACAGGGGAGGGAGACATAAACTCGGGGGTTCCAATGGATCGCCTTCTCCCATACAATCGCCAGGCTACCTACGGGATCGCCTTCTCCCATACAATCCATCCCACACACGCATGTCCTCTGGGAAGAATTTACTTCAGTCAGCCAAAACTAAGCTGACAGGTACTACCCAGAGGACCTTTTTTTCTGCTGCTCCCAGATTATGGAATGGCCTGCCGGAGGAGATTCGTCAGCTCACCAGTCTTTTGGAATTTAAAAAAGCCATAAAGACTGATCTCTTCCGGCAGGCCTATCCAGCGGAATTTTAGGTTGCCTTCAAGATGTTTTTAAGATATTTTAAGATGTTTTAATGGTGTTTTATGGATGTTTTTAATGATGTTTTTAAGATGTTTTAAATTGTGTTTTGTTTAGTTTATGTATTTTATATTTTTGCTGTTCCCCGCCTCGATCTAGACGGAGAGGCGGGTAAGAAATAAAAATTATTGTTATTAATTATTATTATTATTATTATTTATTATTATTAAAGTGGCAGTTTCGGGAACTCTGGGGGAAAGTGACCATGTTATACTTGAGTTCTTGATTCTAAGGGGAGAAAAAGCTGAGTGTAGCCAACACGTACCCTGGATTTTAGGAAAGCCAATTTTAACAAACTCAGAACAATGATCAGTGAGGTTCCATGGCAAGCGACTCTAATGAGTAAAGGAGCCCAGGAGGGGGGGAGTTTTTAAAAAAGGAAATTTTAAGGCACGATTGCAAACAATTCCCACAAGGAGAAAAGGCAGAGGGCAACAGAAGAAGCCAATGTAGCTTCACAATAAACTCAAACATGACCTGAAAACAAAAAGGACACATATAGGAAGTGGAAGGAAGGACAGGCTAAGGGAAGAGTACAGGCAGGTAGCACAGAACTGCAGGAATAGTGTCAGGAAGGCTAAAGCTGAGAATGAGCTAAGGTTAGCAAGGGATGCTAAAAGCAACAAAAAAGCTTTCTGCAGATACATGCATAGTAAAAGACAGAGGAAAGAAATGGTGGTTCAACTATGCAATGAGGATGGAAAGTGATAACAGAAGACAAGGAAAAGGCAGAAGTGTTCAATTCCTACTTCAGCTCGGTCTTCTCCCAAAAGAGGGTCTATGACCCCCCAAGCAAACCTGAAGAGCAGATTGAAGGGGCAGGATTGCAGCTTGAGATTGATAGGCAAATGTCAAGGAGCACCTGATTACTCTGAACAAGTTTAAATCTCCAGGGCCTGACGAGCTGCATCTTGGAGTAATAAAGGAACTGGCAGAAGAACTCTCAGAACCACTGTCTTTGAGAAATCATGGAGGACAGGTGAAGTGCCAGATGACTGGAGGAGGGCAAATGTTGTTCCCATCTTCGAAAAGGGCAAGAAGGAAGGAGGAACCTGGGAACTATAGGCCAGTCAGTCTGACATCAATCCCTGGGGAAATTTTGGAGCAGATTATAAAGAAGACAGTCTGCAAGTACCTAGAAAGCAATGCAGTGATTACTACAAGCCAGCATGGATTTGTCAAGAACAAATCCTGCCAGACTAATCTGATCTCATTTTTTGATCGGGTAACCTCCCTTGTGGACTGGGGAATGCTGTGGACACAATGTACCTGGACTTCAGCAAAGCTTTCGACAAAGTGCCTCATGATATCCTGATTAGCAAGCTAGCTAAAAGTGGGCTAGATGGAACAACTATCAGGTGGATCCACAATTGGCTACAGAATCGGACTCAAAGGGTGCTTATGAATGGTTCCTTCTCAAACTGGGGAGAGGTAACAAGCGGGGTACCACAGGGCTCCATCCTGGGCCCAGTGCTCTTCAACATTTTTATTAATGACTTGGATCAGGAGGTACAGGGAATGCTTATCAAATTTGCAGATGACACAAAGTTGGGTGGAACAGCATATTCTGGAAGAAAGAAACAAAATTCAAGGAGATCTCGATAGGCTGGAGTGCTGGGCCGAAAACAACAGAATTAAATTTAATAGGGATAAATGCCAAGTGCTGCACCTAGGGAAAGGAAACCAATACAGAGTTACAGAATGGGGGACACTTGGCTCAACAATACCACAAGTGAGAAGGATTGGATTGTTGGTAGATCACAAACTGAATATGAGCCAGCAATGCGATGTGGCTGCAAAGAAGGCAAATGCTATTTTGGGCTGCATTTATAGAAGTATTGCTTCCAAATCACGGGAAGTGATAATTCCCCTTTACTCGACACTGGTTAGGCCTCATCTTGAGTATTGCATCCAGTTCTGGGCACCACACTTTCAGAAGGACGTAGACAAACTGGAGAGGGTTCAGAGGAGGGCAACAAGGATGATAAAGGGACTGGAAACAAGGCCCTATGAGGAGAGACTGAAAGAACTGGGCATGTTTAGCCTTCAGAAGAGGAGACTGAGGGGAGATATGATCGCACTCTTCCAGTATTTGAAGGGATGGCACACAGAGGAGGGCCAGGATCTCTTCTCGATCATCCCAGTTTGCAGGACACGGAATAATGGGCTCAAGTTACAGGAACCTAGATTCCACCTAAACATCAGGAAAAATTTCCTGACTGTCAGAGCAATAAGACAATGGAATCAAGTACCTAGGGAGGTGGTGGGCTCTCCCACTCTGGAGGCATTCAAGGTGCAGCTGGACAGAGCACCGGGCCCAGGACCGAGCCCTTTGGTACCCTGCTCTTTACCTCCCCCCAGTTTGAGAAGGAACCATTGATAAGCACTCTTATCAATGGAAATCAATGGGACTGGAAACAAGGCCCTATGAGGAGAGACTGAAAGAACTGGGCATGTTTAGCCTTCAGAAGAGGAGACTGAGGGGAGATATGATCGCACTCTTCCAGTACTTGAAGGGTTGTCACACAGAGGAGGGCCAGGATCTCTTCTCGATCACTCCAGTTTGCAGGACATGGAATAATGGGCTCAAATTACAGGAACCCAGATTCCACCTAAATATCAGGAAAAATTTCCTGACGGTCAGAGCAATAAGACAATGGAACCTACTACCTAGGGAGGTGGTGAGCTCTCCCACTCTGGAGGCATTCAAGGTGCGGCTGGACAATCATCTGTCAGGGATGCTTTGACCTGGATCGCTGCATTGAGCAGGGGGTTGGACTCGATGGCCTTCTAGGCCCCTTCCAACTCTACTTTTCTATGATTCTATGATTCTATGAAATTTGCTTAGTTTGCTGATATATTCACAGGACAGGATTTGGTTTTTGTGAGGTGCAGCGCTTGGGATACATCGGCACAGAAATGCTGGATCCACAGTATTAACACCTCAGTTTGTGGGGAGGATCTGGGGGTGCAGGCCACCTCCGCTAAAGGGCCAGCTGCTTGCCACTTTGGCCAAGTGAGAGCCAGGCTTGCCACTTTGGCCATGTATGGCCCAGCTCTTAACACCCAGTCTTGTCCTTCTGTGCTACAGTACCTATCAGGTGGGTCCAGCGCCCTTGCACCGACACCTTGCTTTCGTTTGCAAGTACAACGGTACTAGGCCTGGATTCTGAAGAGGGCTCCCAGCATCTGGTGCATGAATGGATGGAGTCCTCAGCGACCAGGCGGCACCTGGCAACGCCCCAGATCCTGGAATGCTGCAGTGTCGAGAGACCAAAGCCTGCCCCGTCCTTGAGATTCTCTCCCCAAACTCCGCTTGCAACATCCCTTTCCCCAGCATGCTCCTGTGTAAACCTGCACAATACCCCCTCCTCTCTCCTCCGAGGGTGTTGCACTCTTGCACGAAGTCAGTCTTGAGCAGAAACGGAGAGTGTGTTTCCTGGCGAAAGCCAGTTTGGGCCTTTAATGCTGCTCCAAAAGACTGAAAAGGCACATGATGCGCACTGTAGGTTGCCCTTCTGACCTTTCTTTGTTGTCTCTTTCCCCCCTCTTGGATAATAAATTCTCTTCTGAGCAGCAGCCCTGAGTGTGTCCTTTTTGTCCTGGGTTCAGCTGTTACAACAGATCATTTGGGCGTTAGATTCCCTTTGAGGAGAGAGAGACTAACCCCACACTCTTGCGAAAGGTTTGGGATCTCTGGCTGGGGTAAACCGTGCACTGCTGGGTGGGGTATGCACTTTGCCCATTTACACTTAAACAAACATACACACAGAGAGACTCCAGAAACAGAAGGGTTGTTTTATTAAAGAGGAAATATAGAGTAGGTACAGCGTCTTACTTGTTGGGAAAGCAAACCCAGTGATTTCAGGCAGCAAAATATCTTTACACTATAGTTCAAACACTCTCTATATTTTGGAGAGGAAAAGGAGTCCCTTTTGGGCTTGACAGCCTAAATAGAAGAAGGGGTGGAAGAAAAGTTTCCGTCTTGAGGGATAGATAGAAAGAAGTTCCAGTTACTACCTGTCCACTGAGGCTTCCTGCAGTGAATTTCAGCTGTAGCTCCAGTGGAGGTGGAAGGTGCTCAAGAGGTCTGTGTGCCAAGTCCAGCTTGGACGTGCTCTCTCTCAGTCTGCTCCCAACACACACTCCATTGCTAAAACTATTATTTTTTTATACCATTCCTCCTGCCTTCATGGAGAAATGAGAGCGGGGGGGGGGAGTCTCTGCCCCCCCCATGCCCTTAATTTGCTGATGGCCCTACTCTTTGTGTTTTGATGGCCCTTGATGGGTGTCATAAGGAAAACCTTTTGTTGGGCTGATGGTTAGTCTATGTATGTTACAAGAGGAGTTTAGCCTGCCTAGGTGATCAGTTGAACTGTGGAAGCTTCTGGTTGAGTCTGCCCAGTGGTGGTGGTGGGGAGCTGTGGAGAACCCTCCTGTGCCTTTGGGCAATGTGGATTTTTAATCTAATCACTGCAAGCCTCCATCCTTGCCCATTCATGCCTCTAAGCCTCAATCACTTGCCATTCAAACCTTCAGTCATGACCTGTGCTGCAGCTCTGGTTGTTGAAGGCTGCTCTTTTCTCCTGAATCCTCGCTTATCCAAGTTATTGGGGCCTTTCTGTGGACTTTGTTATGAGCTATAGCCACAACCAAGTGATCATAACTATATCCCATCACAACAGTCCCCCCTGTTGGTAGCTTGGTATTCAGAGAATATGAAACTACCACCTCTTTAATTGGCACCGGGCATTCATTTGTTGCTTGAGACTCTGGAACTTCCCGTCAACCTTTTCATCCATACAATCATGCCTAGGGTTGCAATGACGAGGCACCCTTGCACTATGGCCACGATTACGACCGGGTGAAGCAGGATTGCCCATGCTTCTGCAAAATTTGGGCTCCACCCCTCTAGTGAACTCCACCAGCTCTTTTCTCCAGCTTGCCTTATTGGAGCTGCAATTTTCTTTATTTCCTGGTTGTCGTGGTGAACTTCCAGGACTGCTTGTTCTCCTAACTCCCTAACCATGTCTAGTTCCTTTTGCAGTGTTGGGTGGGCTAGGTCTTGCAAGCTGTAACCTAAGGAAATGGATGTGTGGGTAGGTTAAAGCCCTACCTGTTCCTTAATTATTTGCACAGTCCATGCTGGCAAACTAAATTCGAAATCACAACCTACTATCTTAACTATGCTATAAAAACACCTATCTACATATCTAACCATTGGTTGAATGAACTGGTTGTTGATGATCGCATATGCACAACTTGTCCTAATACACACGCATCCCTTTTGCGTGTACACAATGGCTGAACTGGACTCTTTCTTGAGCATAAATGAACAGTAGGATGCGTTCCTCACCCCATCGGAGAAGCAGTTGCGTGGAGTCTCATAGGTCTGGTCCTTGCACACAAAGCCTAACCCTGGGTGATGTTTACACCCTCTGACATTTATGGCCTCCCAAACCCCTGCCCTGAGGCATGCCCAGGGTTGTTCCTTCCTCTTGTGCATACATGACCATGCCTTTACTGATTGAGATGCCCAAGAGAACAACTGGAAAGACTCTTATTGTTTCCTGGCTTCCACAGTGGCTAGGAACAGTGTGAGTTCCTGGCCTTTCCTGTCATACGTGGCATTCCTGAGCTCTTGCTCCCCTTTGGACATGTATGGAGAAATTCCATTTTTGACCTCTGGGGGAAGTACCTGGTTAGTGGTCATGTGAATCCGAGACATTGTTGGCTGGTGGGCTAGTCCCTGTGCCTGACAACCAGACAAAGAACGATCCAAAACATAAAGTCCTCAACAGCAGAACAGGCGGAAGATAATTAAACCTAAATTACAACGGCTGTGAAGGCGGATGAAGGCTGCAGCAGAGAATGGTTTTCCAATCGTCAGGGTAACCGTGCCATTGGATCTCTGCCGTACTCTGTCAAGTTTGTGTGGTGATTCGTTGTGCACCGATCTCCCCACATAAAACAGTTTCACGCACAGGCGTCTTCCAACCCAACCCACCCAACCCAACCCAACCCAACCAAACAAACATAAAAAAAGTCCCATGGCGACTGGCGAACGGCGACGGGGGCAGGACTGTGAATCTGGAAGCCCCTAGCCATGGACCAGCACATGGGCGGTGGATGCAGACTCAGTCGCCCTGTTCAAGGAACGAGGTAGTCGAGCAGCTCGGCAGCTGTATCCATGACTGAGCAGCCCTATTTAGGATCCACTCTGCTCACCCCGTATGGGGAGGGGGCTAGAAAAGGTGCCCTAAACATAGTCTACCTCTTTCTCCCCTGACTGGATTACCGCGTCCAGTGGGGTCACCATTTTAGCGGTCGAAAAAGACATTTGAATTTTGGAACATGGAATATACGGACATTGCTGGATAACATAGATAGTGAACGCCCTGAGCGTAGGACTGCTATTATTGCAAGGGAGCTGAGACGGTTTAAAATTGACATAGCAGCACTTCAAGAAACTCGAAGGGCAGGAGGGACAGTTGAAAAGAAAAAGGAGGTTATACCTTCTTCTGGAAAGGACTACCTGAGCAGGACCGACGAATACATGGAGTAGGCTTTGCCATCAAAAATGAACTAGTGAACTCTTTGTCAGAAGTTCCTACTGGCATTAACGAACGCCTGATAACTCTTCGATTAAAGCTCGCCAATAACCAACAGGTAACTATTTTGAGCGCTTATGCACCAACATTAGATGCTGATGATGACATCAAGGAAAGTTTTTATAGCCAGTTGGACACTCTCCTGTCAGAGATACCTAAGGAGGATAAAATTATCCTCCTGGGCGATTTTAACACAAGAGTCGGGCGTGACTCTGATTTATGGCCAGAAACTATTGGAAAAGACGGAGTTGGTAATAGCAACCCGAACGGACTCTTACTTTTGTCTATATGTGCAGAGCATAATCTCACTATTACAAACACGCTCTTTCGACAAAAGAATAAGCTTAAAACATCATGGCAGCACCCACGGTCAAAGCACTGGCATCTTCTGGATTATGTAATTGTCCGTGTTAGAGATCGCCGCGATGTATTTCTTACTAGGGCCATGGTGAGTGCCGACGACTGCTGGACAGACCACCGACTAATCCGGTCCACAATGGTTATCAACATTGCTCCCCAACGTAGGCTTCAAGGAAGGAAACCAAGGCGTAAAATGAACATCCAAGTCCTTCAAGATCCTATTAAGCAAACTCTTCTTCAATCACTTCTTAAGGAACATCTACCTACGGAACCTCCTGACAACATTGAGGACCATTGGTCTAAGCTGAAAACCTCCATTACTGCAGCTTGTGAACAAACTATTGGATATGAAACTAAGAAACATCAGGATTGGTTTGATGAAAATGATAATGAGATTAAATATATAATTGACCAAAAAGGAAAGCCTTCCAAATATGGCAAAATGATATTAACTGCGCTGCCAAGAAAAAAACCTACGCTAGCGCAAAGGCTGAGGTCCAAAGAAGAACAAGAGAACAGAACGCTTGGTGGAAAAAGAAAGCTGAGGAAATTCAACAACTTGCAGAATCTCATGATGCACGGGGCTTTTTTAAGGCCACAAGGGCCATTTATGGACCAAAAACCTATGGTACAAACCCTTTACAATCAAAAGATGGCACCAAACTCTTAAAAGACAAAGAGTCTATTGCACTGCGTTGGAAAGAGCATTATTATGACCTTTTAAATCGTAAATCTAAGGTGGATAATGAGATTTTTTCGCAAATCCCACAAAAACAAATTAAAGAGGAACTTGCAATACTCCCCACTTTGGATGAAGTAAAAAAAGCCATTAATCAAATGAAGAACAACAAAGCTAGTGGACCAGATGGGATTCCTGCTGAAATCTTTAAAGAAGGGGGCCCCGAACTTGTACAACATCTTCATAAACTCATTGAAAAAATCTGGATAAGAGAAGAGATCCCAGAAGACTTCAGGGATGCCATAATTATCACCCTCTTTAAGAAGGGTGATAGAACAGACTGTGGAAACTATCGGGGCATTTCTCTCTTAGCAACCGCAGGTAAAATATTTGCTAGGATTCTCGCAAACCGTCTTCTATCTATTTCAGAAGAGATCCTCCCTGAAACTCAATATGGTTTCCGCCCCTCTAGAGGGACAGTAGACATGATTTTTACTGCACGCCAGCTCCAAGAAAAATGCCGGGAGCAAAATCAACCCCTTTATATGGCATTTATCGATTTGGCTAAGGCCTTTGATACTGTAGCCGTACAGCTCTCTGGACTATCCTTATGAAAATTGGATGCCCCAATAAATTTGTGAATATCTTGCGACTTCTCCATGACAACATGACGGCAACGGTTTTGGACAACAACGGCTCTCATGGTGCTCCATTTAAAGTGGGATCAGGTGTTAAACAGGGATGTGTTATCGCCCCAACATTATTTGCCATTTTCATCGCCATGGTTTTACATCTTGTCAAGGGGAAACTTCCCACTGGTGTGGGAATTATATATCGAACAGATGGAAAGCTTTTTAATCTCAGCAGGCTGAAAGCAAAAAGTAAGGTAATTACAACCTCCGTTGTGGAACTTCAGTATGCTGATGATAATGTGGTCTCCGCACATTCAGAGGATGATCTCCAAACTATCCTAAATGCTTTTGCAGAGGCATATGAAAAACTTGGTCTCTCACTTAACATCAAAAAGACCAAAGTGCTTCATCAGCAAGTGCAAGCTAACCCTTTGGTGATGCCATCTATCCAGCTTGGCGGGACAATACTGGAAAATGTTGATCATTTTCTCTATCTTGGCAGCTATCTTTCTGTTACAGCTAACATCGACAGTGAAATCCAGCATCGTTTGAGCTCCGCAAGTGCCGCATTTTCTCGAATGAAACATAGAGTGTTCGAGGATCGGGATATTTGTAAGAAGACCAAAACACTGGTTTATGAAGCCATTGTATTACCAACTTTATTGTATGCCTGCGAAACATGGACTATCTATAAACGTCACTTCCACCTCCTTGAAAGGTTTCATCAACGTTGCCTCCGGAAAATCCTGCGAATTACTTGGGAAGATAGACGAACAAATGTCAGTGTACTGGAAGAAGCAAAGACTACTAGCATTGAAAAAATGATCCTTCAACGCCAACTTCAGTGGACCGGTCATGTTGTTCGAATGCCTGACTGCCGTCTCCCAAAGCAGTTACTTTACTCCCAACTCAAGGATGGAAAGCGGAATATCGGTGGTCAATATAAGAGGTTTAAAGATGTTCATAAGGCTAATCTAAAAAAATGCAATATAAACATTGAAAACTGGGAAGCTCTGGCCCATGAACGATCTAAATGGAGGTTGGCCTTTCACAAAGGTTCCATGGACTTTGAAGAAGCTCGAGTGCAAGGTGAAAGGGAGAAACGTGCTAAGCGAAAAGCACATCAAATGAATCCTTTACAGGACCATCTTCTATCTGGTAACCTGTGTCCTCACTGTGGGAAGCTGTGTGGATCTAGAATTGGCCTCCACAGTCACTTGGACCCATCGCTAGAGTCTACACAATCTTCTTTAGAATTTCCTCCTTTTATCCCGGAAGACAATCTTACTCGGTCACGAGTGATCGCCTGATGATGATGAGTCCCTGTGCCTGCATGCACGACATTGCTAAAGAGACATTTTGCTGCAACGACATGACAGTATTTACAATCTTAAAATTGTCCTTTTCCATCACCTTTTCCCACCATGGGAGGACTGCAGAAATGACCCGGGGCACTTCCACCGTGTGTGCCAGTGCCCTTGTGATGGACTCTGCCAGTTCTTCAGTTCGCTCGGTGGCATACTTCAGTTTATTGTCCACAATCTCAATGTCCCTTGCATCTTAGAAGCCTACACTCAAACTCAAGGCTTCTCCGACACTCCCGGTGTCCCTGGTCTTCCCAGACCTCCCTTGCCACAAGTCTTCCCATTTTCCCCAGCCCTGCTGACTTGTGGTCGGGTATGGCACACATTGTGGAAACTCTTGGGAGATATTCAATTTATGGAGTGGTATAATGACCTGTTTCAAGGATCTTTTTGGTTGCCAAATCACTTCTTGAAATCGATTCATTTTTAGCATGTGTGACCCAATTATTTGGTACTCCAATTTGGACAATATTGTTGCATTTTTGATGAGGGGATCTATTGCTAGAACCCTCTGCCTGACCCTCAAGATGTAAAGGCCCGGGGCACTTTGGAAGTCAATAACAGCATCATAACTTACGGAGCTAAATGGAATATGTTCCCTGTTGGTTCCACAATGCACCTCATCTAGCATCAAACCCCAGTCCAAAATGCCTTGCCCTCGCAGCTTCTTCACAGAAACATGGTGTGGAGAAAGCCAACCTAAGCCCCCTGCCTGACACACACACTCACCAAGGAGGGGGGAAGAAGACCCGGGGGGGGGGAGACAGCCAGTCTCCACGGATGACAAAAGGGACAAACAACATCTGCATAGAATCACCCCAGGGGGGAAGGCAGGAAGCATCCCCAGGTTTGTCAATGCTCTCGCATATCAGCCCCATCTACATAAGACTTGAATACCTCTCCAGGCAGACACTTCGGCACCCCTAAGAAATGGCCACTCAACACCATAGGATGGGACCATTAAGCAAGTGGCTTCAAAGGGACCCCATCCCACGGGGGGAGGGCATCACCCCACCTGACCCAAAAGGCCGCCCCTCAGGGAGGGTGTCTGTTGGGTTTTTGCATAGGCAGAACGAGATTACCACCTGACATCAGGATTACCACCTGACATGGTGGGTGTCTCTTGAGTTCAAGTACACAGGTCTCTGGTCACGAGACATAGTCTCAAGATGATATGACTCAGCAACTTGGACAGGTTTAGCAGTAAACATGTTGATGAATAGGTTATACAACTGGGGTGAGTAATATCCTATTTATAGGTGGTATAAAGCTAACACACTTGCTGATAGCTTCACTTCTCTTCTCCTCTCTTCTCGACTCGACATGTCTATTGTTCTGGACTTCACTTCATCTAACCTTACCACTGGGGTATTGGATTTGAGTCTGCAATGATGTAGTGAGTAGAGATGCATTGTTTGCCTTAATCCCATGTAATTGGGTCTTACAAATAAACTCTTTAATCTTTATTAACTGCTGTTATCTCGCCTTCCGCCTGCGTGACTGGGACTGAGGGTCACTGGCTAGGGAAGCTTTTGAACCCGGGTCAGTCCAGCTCTCACATCTGGTTATGGGCCCAGATCACAAGAGATAAGCCTGATGGTTATCTCAGGTGAGCAGATAAGCCCAGAGACGCAGTTCGGAGAAATTCGGCAGTTATAGAGTTAAAGGATTGTTTACTATTTGTAAGAACGGTTTGTAAATAAACCGGGAAGGCGATGCGTGTGTTGCTAAAGCTGGGTGCTGATAACAGCGGCTTGGAATGCAGCACAACAGAAGAATGCAGAGACAGAGACGAAGGATTTTTCGTTTTGGAAGCAGCTGGAACGGAGGTGCCAGGCTTGGCAAATCCAAGGCTACAGACTGTGAAAAGAAGCTGGAACGTGGGTGCCGGTTCGGGCAGCTACTAGGCTGAAAAGTGAACAACGCTGGACACAAGGATTTCGTTTTCCACAGCTTGCTGGAGTGATTGTCAAGGAGCTGTATCGGGCAAGGAAATAATCTCCAGGAGGCTCTGTGTCTACTCATTTGAGTCAAGGCTACAGCAGGAGGATCATATTTCTTTTACAGTTTGCTTCTCGCTCAGCAGCGGATCAGCTATCTTTTGCATTGTATCAACAAGTGGCTTGGATTACAAATGCGTGGATTACGTCTGACGTGGGTAAAGCGTCTGGAGCGTGTGTCGCAGCAAAGTCACGTGTGACAGGAACGTATCTTGGGAAACCTGATACTACACGGGAGGCTGTATCAAACCAGCGGAGGCGTGGTTTTAAAACAGCAAGGGAAAAACAGCGCTGCAGTTTTGAACAGAGAAAGCTGTGCTTAAAATGAGAAGCTGTTCTTCATTTTCTTCATGTGGGATCACAGAAAGGAGCTTGAAATCAGCAGGGGTACTGCTGATGGGAAAAACTTTGTGTTTTAACCCAAGACATAACAAAATGGACATTATTTTGTGTGTGAGCAGAAGCAGTGGATTGTTTAAACGAAGCTTTCTGTGTTGGACATAAATAAGCAGAAGGAGGACTATGCAAATGGTCAGAGGTTTAACAGTCATGTTTTTGAAACTGTATTTCTTGAAAGTTGGATAACTTGGATTCAAGAAAGTGTAATATATGCTCTGAAATGTCAGGAAATGTACTGAATGTATATATGACGTGAGTATATTGTGGATTTTTCTGTAGCAAAATGTAAAATACTGAATTAGTAGGTATGTTTATATGGCAAAGCTAAGAGATGGATTATTTCTTTCATACTGTAATGATGTAAATAAAGAAATGGAAAGTTGTACTGTTAACTATAAAAAGTTAAATGCTTATATGTATGACATGTACATGCATGCATATCACATGATGTTTGGTCATTTAGATTCACAGGCTTGTGAAAGAAAATGCAAACTGTTGGTGGGGAAAGCATTTGGAAATTGAAATTTTTCACATGAAAGGTAATTTTGTGCACATATACAAGGGATGCTAGCTTCAGCAGGTAAACTGGAAGGCAAGCTGAAAAACCAGTTCATTTCATTTAAATTTGTTCTTGGTGATCTTGTGGATACTCTGATGGTTTTTAGAGGAAAGGCACGTTATTTCATGATGTTAATTGATCAATACACGAAGTACAGGTTGTGTACATGTTAGATAGAAAGCTGGAGTATTGAACAAAGTCAAGGTGTTTTGTGCTTGGATGGGTAACAAGCATATTACCCATGTTACCTATTTCTTTTGAGATATGGGGAAGTTCAATTCAGTGCATGTTTTGATGCATTTCTAACAGGATGTGATATTGAACACATGGATTGTGTGGAAGAGTAAACAAACACTCAGAAGAGGTGATACTAATTTGATAATGAGGTTTGGGTAGAAACTCTTAAATGTTTTAATTATGTACATGATAGAAGTTTTAGTTCTGTGATGAACTGTACACCTTATAGAAAGTAGTGTAGAAGGAGAAATCTTCTGGAGAAACATTTCAGGATCTTGGATCTGATATGTAGGCATACACCTCAAAGTTAGAAGAAATCTGTAAGGGAGCTTACATGAGATTTTTCTAGAAATGAGAATATTGTGTTTCACATGAATAACACTTGGATAGTGAGATAATCTAGAAGTGTTGAGTATAATGCTGAATGAAAAGGTGAGATCATTTTTCAAAATTAATTCTGTTAATGCAGGAGATGCATCAAGCAGAGTCAGAATAGAAAAGCATTTGCTGAAGGACAGTCAGGTAAATTTGACAAACTCTGATACACATTTGGTTTAGAGGAGACTAAACAAATGATTGTTCATCATTGGTGCAAGTTTATTGGAACAGGAACCTGATAACTGATGAAGTAAGGAACAGGTGAGTCAAACAACCTGTGAGATATCAGGATGAATTTGCAGGAAAAGCCATTTGAAACTCAAAACTTTCAAAGAGGTGAAAAATTGTCTGTTAAGGAAGCTAAACCATAGCTTCAGGCTATGCAAGCTGAGTTGATTTCTTTGGATAAAGAACAAAACATGGAAGCTGGTGAAACAAACAGCAGTCCATGGAACTCATTGTTACCAGATAGACTTGTTTTAAATGAAAACTAACCAGATTGGAAAAGGTTATATGAAAAATAGCAAGATTGGTTGCTTGTGATTTTGCTCAAGTTAAAAGGAGCTGGATAATCATGAGATGAGTGCAACAACAATTTGCTTTGGAAACAGTTAGACTGATGTTTAAGAATGTGGAGAAAGATGTATGAATATTTCACAGTTGAAATATTGGAACATAAGCATTTTAAATGAGAGGAAGTCTTTATTTGGAAAACTGTCTGAGAATATTTTTCTTTAGGAAAGCCAGAAATCAGCTGGAGGCTGGAATTCTGTTTTTGAACTCAAACATTGCTGAATTGAGATTTGCACAGAGAGGCAGATCAATGTTTGTTTGTTAAACAGGAGGAACAAGGACATAGACTGTATGTACTTGTTAAATGGATGATCTATTGTTTTTCTGGACAAATAAAAGCAATATGATATAATTGATCCAGGGTTTGGAATTTCATTGAATTTGAAACTGCTTGGTGGTGGATCAACTGTTTATTTGTAAATAGAATTGAGGGAGAACCAAGAGGGCAGTACTCTTACTGCAACAAACCAGAGAAATATCATGGATGTGATTGAGAATTTTGGAGATAGTTAACTCAATGAGAGACTCCAAATAGTTGAGGATTTTCAAGCACATGCTGATGGAAAGCAGTTTGAATGCTACACAGAAGCATTGGGCTGTTGAGCTTTACAGTACAAGCAACAAGGCCAGATATTGCTGTCAGTGTGATAGGCAGACTGTTAGACCAACAGGACATGCTTGGAGAGCTCTGAAAAGGAATTGAGTGTTATCTGGAAGGAACATCACACTTCAGACTAAGATTTACAGTCAGAGCACAGTGGCTTACAGATTCACAGAAATGCCCGTTGTGGTTGTGATAGTAAGAACAACAAGAACACACCTGAAGTTTGTTATTTTTATACCATACTTTGTTTGATTGATTTTGTAGAAACAATCATCTAGAGGTTAGAGTTCAACTGAAACTGAACTGAATACATTGTATTATGTATTGTGCTATTATGCTATTGTAAAGCTTGAATAGTTATTGCATGCGTTTAAATAGTTTAAAATTGTTAAAAATGTTTAAATGATGTTGAGATTGATGTGAAAAACCTATTACAGTTTTTTCAGGAAACCAAAGCCAGGATTGCTATGCTGCAGGCAGATAGCAATTACACAACGTTTTGGGTTTGCAAATAAAACTGTGTCATAAAGAGGGATACATCAGAAGTGATTTGATGGTGGTTCAAATTTCTGGCAGGTAAGTCATTCCTGCAGAAGTTTTTTTTATCAAAGTCCATAGATGAAAGAACAGCATCAGATGTCAACAAAGCTGTTGCTGTTGTATGAGGTAAATAACCACGTTCTGCGACAAATGCAAAAGCAGGGGGATGTTGGGTTTTGCATAGGCAGAACGAGATTATCACCTGACATCAGGATTATCACCTGACCTGGTGGGTGTCTCTTGAGTTCAAGTACAAAGGTCTTTGGTCACGAGACATAGTCTCAAGGTGATATGACTCAGCAACCTTGGACAGGTTTGGAATCAACATGTTGATGAATAGGTTATACAACTGGGGTGAGTAATATCCTATTTATAGGTGCAGGGTCTGTGGTATAAAGCTAACACACTGTTGATAGTTCTCCTTCTCTCTCGTCTCGACTCGACATGTGTTCTTGTTCTGGACTTCACTTCATCTAGCCTTACCACTGGGGTATTGGATTTGTATCTGCAATGATGTAGTGAGGAAGAGATGCATTGCTTGCCTTAATCCCATGTAATTGGGTCTTACAAATAAACTCTTAATCTTTATTAACTGCTGTTATCTCCTCCTTCCGCCTGCGTGACTGGGCTGAGGGTCATTGGCTAGGGAAGCTTTTGAACCCAGGTCAGTCCAGCTCTCACACTCCCATCCAAGTAACAACCAGGCTTGACCCTGCTTAGCTTTCCACGCTCAGACAAGGGCCAGCTCTGCTCCCTTTGCTGCCAGCGCGGCAGTGGCAGCGTGGCAGCGGCGGCGGCGGCACCCCCCCCCCAATCGCCAGCTCAGTGTCGTACTTGGCTGGCCTTTAATAGTTTGGGAGAATGCTCAGTCTTATGCCAGCTCTAGATTGGGGGGGGGCGCTTAGGCAAGATGGTCCCAATAGCCCCCCCCCCGAATGGGCCCACGTCCTCCTCACCACTGTTACCTCTGCCCCCTCACTTGCCCTCTCCCTCTGGACCCCATCCACACCATTGCCCAGAGGGAGGGCCAAAGGCAAGTGAAGGATGCTGCTCCATTTCCTCATCTTTTCATTGCTTGAGTCCAGAGTGGCAGCAGTGGGGCTCCGAGATCAGGGGCAATTTGCACATGATATATTTTTTTTCCTGTTTTCTTCTTCTAAATCTAAGAGCGTGTTATGGCCAGGTGCGTGTTATGGAGCGAAAAATACGGTAATATCTTATATATTATAATTATTACATAGTATATTATATATTATTTTATGTTTTATAAATGGCTTTTGTAATTTTTTTTAACCTTACTTAAACCCTTATTTGTTGATATCTGGTGTTTTTTGGGTGTGTGTGTGTGTGTGTGTCTCCGTGCTTGCAGGGCAATCTCTTTCTTTTGTTTTAAAATGATCAGGATTGGCACAAATTCAACAGGTGAAGCTTACCCACCCACCCACCACCCAAACACAGAGCTTCAGAGAGAAGGGGAAGGTTTCTCTGCATTTCCTTCTGACACTGTACCTCACTGTTAGAGCCTCCACCTTCTTTTCTTTCCGCCAGAGCAGAGGCAGTAGGTAGAGCACGCGTGTGGACACACGCACACATCCTCGGGTCTGTTCCCCTCCCTCCTTACTGTGGCTGGCCATTCGAGCCAGCAGAGCCATCAGTGTCAGTAATACCGTGGGCCTTCTAGTTCATAGCCAGAAACTGGTCAGCAGTAGTTTGGAAGGGTTGGGGGCCTAGTCAGTCCGTGGAATGTCAGACCAGCGTGAGCTCATCACGGTCAGAGTTCTCAGGAGAAAGCAGGCGGGAGTTGACCTGTCTCCCCCGTCCAGCTGCAACTTCGACCTTGCAGAGATAGGAGCTGGCAGCCTTCTCTGGAACTTCAAGAGAGGGGAGGGGTGGTTTGCAGAGGTGTCACTCCAGTTGAAGCCTCACCCCTGAAGGGTAGAAGGGAAAACACCAGGTCGGATAGGGGTCTCGTGGATGGGCCAGTTCCCTGTCAATTAGTGGCTTGGAAGGAGGGTTAAGATGGCCACACCTTCGCTTTTAAGTCAGTGCCCAGCCTCCAGTCCAGAGCCTTTGCTAGGAACATCTCTCTCATCTTCCCTGTCTGCATCTTTCTGTTTGGGTCTATCACCAATTGAGCTATTGGGAGCACTCTGCACATGGACTCTACCTAATTTGGATTTTCTTTCTCTTTGGACTTTTACCATCAAGAACCTGCCATGGAAAAGGGCTGTTGTACTTCTCATAGACTGCCTGTGCATTCTCGTGGCTATGGATGTGTCTTCGTCGAGGAGCTCAGGCCCCAGAGCCTTCTGGACATTCCTATGCCTCTACCCGTATGGCGGAGAGATCCCAAAGCTGGGAGCTTTGGACATTGGAATCTCTGCATGTGCGGGAAGTAGTTTGGATCAAGTCTGATCTGTTTTGGACCCTTATCGTTGAGAGGCCTGGACTCACAGAACCCAGAGGGTCTAACCCATGTGACAAGGTTGGTCTTGACCTCTGCGGAGGTGTGCATGCTGGTTCAGATTGTCTTCTAGAATCCCTTTCCTTGTCTCATGAGCAATAGGGCTCAGATCCTTCCCCTGTCGGAGGAGCAGCTAGGAGTTGCTCAGATCCTAAGACTAAGACTCACAGCACCCGGGAAGTTCCAACTCAGTGGCAAAGTTGGCTCAGCTGTCTATGAGGGTGTGTGGGTAAGTCAGGCCTGTTTCTAGGATCCCTTCCCTTGTCGCAGGAGCATCTGGGATTTTTACGATCCTTCCCTTGTCTGAGGAGCATTTTGGAATTGGCTCCGGCCCTGTACCTTGGGGTTGGATGTCAGGGAATTTGGCCCCTAGGAGACATTCCAGTCCCCTGCTTGATGTAGAAACTTTCAAGAGCCTAGAGCAAAATGCCATCAGCGATATGATTTCTGAAGACTGCAACCATTAAGCTCATGCCGTGGTATTTGCTGTAATAAAAGGATCTCACTGATTTTTGTCTCGGGTGTAAAAGTGAATAATTGTTGCTCCACCTTTTCTATACCTTCTGACACTTGCAACCCTGCCTCTGCCCAATAATTGCTACTTTCCCCCCCAAAAAACATACCTAGTTTAGTTTAGCCTTCTCCAATCTGGTACCCTCCCGATGTGTTGGTCTATAACACCCACCAATCCGCAGCATGGGAGTTGTAGTTCCCATGTAGTTTTTAGATTGTAAGCCTGCGGGCAGGGAATGTCATGTAAATTGATTATTGTAAGCCGCTCTGGGAGACTTTTTGGCTGAGGAGCGGCATCATAAAATGTTTCAATAAATAAATAAATAAATAAAGTGCTAGAATGCATGATTGCAGGGCCAGGGCCCCAACAGTGGCCGCTTGGGGTAGGGACCTATCCCAGGGAATGGCCTTGATCCTGCAATTTACAGGAGAGGCAGAACCAGCAGCTGCATGACTTTATCAGTTTCCCAGCTCTTCCAAACGTCTCCTTATAGATCTCACCCACTTTGCTTGACTTATCTCAGCATTTCTGTTCAGCTTATCTTGCAGCTCAAGGTGCTCTATTCCTGGCGGAGGGTGTGAGCTGAACGGGGTGAACATGTGGTTCCCTCCCACTACTTCTGTAAGCATAAAAATATGCCATGGACTGTGCGGAACTTCCCTTCCTTGGATCAAACATCCCTTCAGAGGTGAGAACTGTGGTTTCTGGCATGTTGGTCATCCTTTCCTCTCACGGTGACATGGAACTAGATGTTGGAGATCAAAAGGGGTGCATCTAACAAGAAGGGTCTTGAATAACATGCTTTATCTTTTTCCCTAGGTCATAAGTATTCTTCACCATCACCAGAAATCCTTTGGGTAAAAGATGCTCAGCACATTGCAGAGTCTTCAGCAGGGCAGCTTTCTGCTGGGAGGAGCTTGCAGTCTGTAGCTGATTCATGAGATCCATTTATACCTTGCCATTTTGCCTCAGTATTAGGCAGTCAGGATGGCTCACATGCAGATTAAAAATACAAATATGTCTATCTTTTGAGAGGAGACAACCATGGGAGAGGAATGGTGGGGAAATAGAGGGGCTAGTGTGGGTATTAAGGGGTGGATGTGAACAAGGTCTCTCCCACGTACTTAAGTTTGAGTCGAGGGGGGCTGGCTGGAGGACTAGAGGAGCATCACTTTCCGGACTGTGCGTGCAGGTGGTGCTCTCCTTCCCCCCAATTCCTGAGGTCCATCCAGCAGTCAGGAGCTCCTGGGATTTCCCCAACGTGTCGCCAGGTGAGGGGGGGGGCTGTTCCTGCCTGTACTGATGGACCAGGGGTAGCTGCTGCTTGTCCAAGTGAGCCACTGGGGTAGAATCCAGCATGCAGTAACAGTGCCCTTAGTGGCAAGATTCATGGTTTGTAACTATCGCTATTTCACACAACTCATTTCTTTCTCCACACTGGGCCCTGCTCAGTGAGGACCATGATGTCCGAAGAGCAGTGCTGCTGCCAACGTCTTCAGCCTGGGGTGGAGAGATGGATTTCCCCAACCAAACTCCTCCAGGCCCCTCCTCTCTATCCCAAGAGCTTAGCTGGGAAATGCCCCCGCCCATAAACAGCCCTTCCTGAGCATTTTGCGCATGGAAGGGTGCATGCCTGATCAGAAGCCTCACCCAACCTGGCATGGGGATGTTTATTGGGGCCACAGGGGGTTGTGTCAAGGCTGGATCTGGCCCACCGGTCTCCAGTTGCCCATCCTTGCCATAGACCCTCACCTGTTCCCACAGAGAGAGAGGGTCAAAATACTGCAGACTAAAAGCCACATGCCTAGGTGGGAGAGAAAACAGTTCCCAGCCACGTATTTATACAACATGCCCACGAGAGCCCACAAGTTCAGAATCAATCAGTATTTTCCTAAGATTAATGGCAGCTATTGCAAGGAGATCAGCTAAATCCAAATGTACATTCCGCTGACACTGTTGTGTTCCTAAGAATTTTCCCTGGGAGTGAATATTTAACAGTCATTTAGGGAGGCAAATTCTCATCCAGGAGTTCATCGCAACTGCATAGACCTCCTTAGAGAGAAAAACAGTGGCTAACACCAGAGGGGGTGGTACCCCTTAGAGATGAGCTCGTGCTCTTTCTTCTACGGGAGGAGGTGAAGGACGGAACTGGACCGTGTTGCCTGCAAGGTTGTCAGTGATGGCATGAGACTCCCCTCAACCTCCTGTCCTCTCCATAGGCCCAGAGCCAAGATGGCCTCCATTGCGTGCCTTGTCTTTCTTCTCTTCGGCAGCTTCCTGTCCACCACCTGGGCGGAAGGTAAGTTATTGCTGAAGCAAGGTCAGAGAAAGCCAAGGACATCTACCGGTTAGAGAAATGAAGGATAGGATACCCCCACAGAGAGCTCCAAGTGGGTCCAGGCGGGAAACCAGAGAAGCTCAGCTAATAGGGTTCTTCAAATAGGACTTGGGCTTCCTAGAGGCTGCAAGCTCCTCCCACACAACACATGAGGCGTTCTCCCATGAAGGGGCCCTGCCTTTGGCTGTGATGACATGGAGGCATCTAGGGCGTAGTGGTGACATCAGAACTGGACTCCTTGGAATCTGAGGGTGGCAATGCAGCCTCCACTGGAAGCAGTGGGACTGGTCCCAAGGGCTCATCTGCGACTGAGGGCCCTGAAGAGAGAGGCACATCGATGGGGGCTTTGGCAGCCACATCCTCCTCTGGGTCGGAGAGGTTTGTGAAAGAGGCTTCCTCTCCTGAGTGGGCAGAATCAGAACGCTGGGTCATGACAGGGTCTTACCCTCTGCAGCTGAAAAGGGACAAGCCTCTGTGACAGCCTGGAAGAGGGAGAATGGCAGGGAAGAAGCAGAGGGAATTCCCATACTCGTTGGAGACAAGGGAGAAGATGACAATGCCTCTTACTGTGCGAGGAAATAGCGTGAAGGCGTAAGGTGTCCTTTCCCAACTTGGTACTCTCCAGATGTTGAACTACATCCGCCATCAATGGCCATGCTGGCTGAGGAGGATGGAAGTTGTACTCCAAAACATCTGGAAGGCAGCAGGCGGGGGAAGGCCAGCTTACTGGTTGAAGTGGGAAAAGGAGGAGCTCTGTCTTGATCACGCCCCACTTGAAATGTTGGTGGGACACGCAGTGGGAGAGCAAGGCTGGAAGAGACATTTCAGTGGCAGAATGGGAAGGGGTGGGCATGTCTGTGTTGTTGTCTTAATCCCAGCCCCGGCAGAGTGAAAATGCTGAACCCCTGAACAAGTGAAGCCGTCATAAAGAACATGCCTCTGAACATGCACAGCATGCGTTGCTTCCCATCTCTGAGGAGCCACATACCCCTCCTCCATACATCTGGCATTTTGGGGAGGGCTTCCTGATTGGATGTTTCCAGTCATGGCACCTGGAGGGATTACAAACACTGAAGGTCGTAGCTGGAAAAGTAGACTGAGGAGTTGTCAGCACAAAGGTGGCGGCAGGAGCCACGCAGCTGAACCAGAGCCCAGAGGAAAAGAGCAGAGGGCCTGCTGCTGAGCTCTGTGGGACCACCATGGGCAGTGGGAAGGGTGAGGCAGAAGGGCCGGCAAGGCGTCAGATGGAGAAGGGGAGGGCTCCAAAGGCCACTATAGTACCTCCAGATAGAAGCTTCAGAGGCATCATAGCTCCGTTTTTTTGCTACTGGAATAGCTTTCTGCTCAGTGGGAACATTGCATTACTGAACTGGTTTTTACTTGCTTCTTAGTCAGTTCCCCACAGACACATGTTAGAATATGGCGTCACATATTCTGGTTTGCCTTCAAGAAGCAAACACCACAGTTCCGGCAGACATGTCCAAGGTCTTGGATGAGATCATTGTCACCTTTGGCCCAGTTAGTTGGGTGTACAGTTTTTTCCTAACTGGCTTCAAGGTAAATTGGAGCCAGGGTCTGATAGATAGGTTTCAGCTGGGGATTACATCATTCTATGGGTGCAGCTGGCATTACCTCATCTATGGGTGTGACTGTACAGAAATGTATATAAGGTGGTCAATGTCTCTGTGTTCTTGTTGGGGGGGAAAGGAGTTTATTGTATGAAGGATTGCCATACAAACCGTTAAAAAAATATAATACGATACAGATATTTAGAAGAATAAAATATAATACAAAAGAAAATGAGAAAAAGCACAGGAATCAATAAAAAGGCCCTAAAACTCTAAGGCTAGATTCATCAGGAATGCTTTGGTCATACTGAATAGTAGTAGGTGATCACTTGTGACCGAGTAAGATTGTCTTCCAGGATAAAATTACAAAAAGAAAATTATAAAAAGAGGAAATTCTAAAAAAAATGTGTATACTCTCGTGATGGGTCCGTAAGTGACTGTGGAGGCCAATTCTAGATCCACACAGCTTCCCACAGTGAGGACACAGGTTGCCAGATGGAAGATGGTCCTGTGAAGGATTCGTTTGACGTGCTTTTCACTTAGCACGTTTCTCTCTTGCACCTTGCACTCGGGCTTCTTCAAAGTCCATAGAACCTTTCATAGCTATGCAATCCCGTCAGAGAAAGTGCAAGGGGATATCTGTGCTCCAGAGGACTAGGAACCCTGGAACCTGGCTAGGCTCTCCTTCCTCATCACTTCCACCTTCCGCCCTGCAGGTCTTCAGCCTGAAACCCAGCCTGGAGCGCGCTGCCCCACAGATGCGTATTCCTATCGTGATGGTGTCTATTGGTATTGCTTTGAGTTCTTCGGCATTCGAATGGATTCTTTTGCTGCAGAGGTGAGTCACTTGGGCTGGGCGCTTACCTGCTTGCTCTGCCAGGATGGGCCACTTCAGTTCAAACTGCTTCCTTCTCAGCTTTGGAATATCTGGAGGGCTGATTCAGGCTCCTCTTTCTCCACCCAAGAATTCTCCTTCACCCATTACACATCCTCCCAGCTGCTACTAGGATCCAGACTCCGCATGAGTCCAATGCTGCTAGTTTGCATTTGCGTTCATCCAGATCACAATCCTCAAAGCATGAGGAAAGCAAACATGTTAAGGTGTTGGACACTTTTATTGATTAAGCCATTGAAACAATCTCTTATGATTGGAAGATGACTCAAACCTCAGAAGTCCTACCAGGAAAAATGGAGCCACAGTCGCCGTCTGCTCAGGCGGCACAGGGACCCTCAGTAGCATCAGCATAATGCTTCCTGTCTTGGATAAGACAAATTCTGAACAGGGATGTAGCAGGAAGCTGATATCTGACTCCCAAAAGATGGAGGGTTGGACCCCTGTATCTGGGACTGGAAGATCTTCTCTCAGAATGAATGAACTGCCTTTAGACAGAGGTAATGGTTCTATCCGTCGAATGGTTCTATCCGTCCTGAAACTTTCACCTAAGCTCTTTTATTATTTACCAGAATAGAGCACCATCTCTAGCAAAGTAATATCAACATTAAAAGGGGAAAACGAGTTATGCATGAGCCCCCAGGTCCTTCCCTTTGTACTTGAAGTCCCACTGGCTTCAAATCTTAGGGACAAGCGGTCCATCCCAAACAGCAGGCAGGTTTCAAGGAACGGCTCCTCTTCTCCTCCAAGTCTCCTTTTTATTCTTGATTCTGACCCTTGATTTTGTCCCAGAGGTTATCGTGCCCTCGGGGTCCCCAAGCAACCACCATTATTTCTGCACCTCGGGCAAGAAGACCTATGTTTACTCCCCAAGCCATTCCAAGGTTCTCCTCTTCAGTACCAGTTGAAAGAAATACTGTACAAGCTTGTTGTCTTCCAGCTGCCTGCAACTTCACAAGCATATGGAGAGAAAAGCAGGGAGTAGGGAAAATGGAAAAACACAACTCCTCATTCATTGTGGCATCCATTTCACTTCCACCCACATAAGTGATTATCAGTCATATTAAATGAAATCAAAGTGATACAAGACAGTATCAGGTTGTGCCCTACCAGTGGCAGGAAGTCCCAGTGGGGGAGGCAAAGATATGCCAGCCCACCAACCCCAGCCCACCCCACACACATGCATGCACACATTCTAGCTGGGACTGCTGCCAGCATTTGGAGGTTGTCAGTTGTTTTTCAATTTTAAAGCAAAGCTGGACTTGCTGGCGGAGGTTATTTTCAATGCCTCTCTCATGCAAGTACAACCAGGAGGTCACATCTCAAATCAGTGAACATCTGGCCACTTCCCAAACTGCCTCACTGCCATGAGGCTGGTAATTCTGTTGATGGGCTGAACTGGATCCCTTCATGATGCAACAGCCTCCACCATGCCCTGGGTTGGGCAGGGTGACACAAGCTGACATGTCCATGACGAGCAGCCCTTGCCAGGAAGAAGGTCAGGAGTAGCCCTCTGGTTGGGCAGGCTTCTTAACAGGGTGTCTTTGGCTCCTCTGTCCAAACATGCAGTGTGCCAGCAACAAGGCATCGATGGACACTTAGCCTCCATCCAGAATGAAAGAGAAACTAACCTCCCTGGTGCTTATGTGACTCAAAGAAACGTGGGCAAGGATCTCATGTGGATCGGGTTGCACCGGGATGCATATGCAGACATGGTGAGTACTTGCTACTGATGGCCCTGCTTGGCACATGGAATGGAACTAGCCAGTTG
Source organism: Shinisaurus crocodilurus (assembly GCA_021292165.1). Taxonomy (NCBI): domain Eukaryota; kingdom Metazoa; phylum Chordata; class Lepidosauria; order Squamata; family Shinisauridae; genus Shinisaurus; species Shinisaurus crocodilurus. The sequence goes on from JAHFWL010001144.1 coordinate 27,027, forward strand.
CTTCACCACAACAAGCCTCATGAGCTACAATGGGCTTCTTCTACCGGGAGAGCTTCCTTAGGTGATCTGGTCAAGCCAATGTCGAAAGGCAGAAAACAAACTGAACCAGGATAATACATGTTAGCATTTTTGCAACCAGATTTTAGTTGAGTGACTTTCCCCCTCTAAATTCATTTAAATTCTGCTTAGAAGTATAATGTAAAGCTTTCTCCACTTTGTAGTCTTGCTCGCTTTCCATTTCAACTGGCTCATCATGATGTACTCTTTTTCTGTTCCACAGTATAATGGCTGGCAGTGGATTGATGGCACATTCTTCGACTATACAAATTGGGCTCCTGGAGAACCAAACAATGTTGGAAATTGGGAGTACTGTGTTGTTCTTGCACCTGATGCAGGTGATGGGGGAGATCCATCATGTTCCAAGCGTGGGGTCTGAGGGGTTTGGTTCCAGCATGAATAGAAAGCAACTGCTCTGTCTCAGGCTTCTACTGTGGATTTTTATCATGTGACAGTCAGGTTATCCTTCAACCCTGCACACAGTGCAGAATACCCTTATTTTGCCTCCTGCTCCTTCCTTGAACTCCAGTCTATCGAGCTGGAGATTTTCTCAGAAGCATTGTCAGTTTGATGTCAGTATCCTAGAACAGATGATAAACAGTCGCTCTGTGATCATATAGGGGGAAATGCATTGATTACTAGAGGCCAGCATGGGTTTATCAAGAATAAGTTATGCCAGACCCAACCTCCTTATCTCCTTCTTTGATAGAATCACTCGTTTGGTAGATCATGGGCATGCCATAGACATAGTATATCTTGATTTCTGCAAAGCATTTGGCAGAGTCTCCCATGACAGATTTGTTGACAGGCTGGTAAAATGTAGGATGGATTCTACTACTTCACTGAATGCCCAGTGAGTCTTCCTAAATAGCTTTGCATCAACTGGCAAGGAGGACTCAAGCAGTGGAGTGCCACAGGGTTCTGTCCTGGGCCCCATGTTGTTCACCATTTTTATAAATGACTTGGATGAGGGCTTTGTGAGAGCTGGACTGACTCGGGTTCAAAAGCTCCCCTAGCCAATGACCCTCAGTCCCAGTCACGCAAGCGGAAGGAGGAGATAACAGCAGTTAATAAAGATTAAAGAGTTTATTTGTAAGACCCATTTACATGGGATTAAGGCAATCAATGCATCTCTACTCACTACATCATAGCAGACTCAAAAACTATACCCCAGTGGTAAGGCTAGATGAAGTGAAGTCCAGATCAAGACACATGTCGTGCTGAGACGAACAAGCAGCAGAGAGAGATGAAGAGGAATGACGGAGGCAAGCAAGTGTGCTAGCTTATATACCCCAGACCCTGCATCTATGAATAGGATATTACTCACCCAGTTGCACAACCTACTCATCAACATGTTTACCCCAAATCTGTTCAAGGCTGCTGAGCCATGTCACCTCGAGACTATGTCTCCTGACCAAAGGCCTTGTATACTTGAACTCAAGTAACACCCACCAGGTCAGGTGACAATCCCGATGTCAGGTGGTAATCTCGTTCTGCCTATGCAAAACCCAACATCCCCCTGCTTTTGCATTCGCGCAGAACGTGGTTATTTACCTCATACAACAGCAACAGCTTTGCTGACATCTGATGCTGTTTTTTCATCTATGGACTTTGATAAAAAACTTTCTTTTGCAGGAATGACTTTACCTGCCAGAAATTTGAACCACCATCAAATCACTTCTGATGTATCCCTCCTTATGACACAGTTTTATCTGCAAACCCAAAACGTTGTGTATTGCTATCTGCCTGCAGCATAGCAATCCTGCCTTGGATTTCTGAAAAAACTGTAATAGGTTTTTCACATCAATCCCAGCATCATTTAAACATTTTTTTACAATTTAAACTATTTAAACAAATGCAATAACTATTCAAGCTTTACAATGGCATAATAGCACAATACATAATACAATGCATTCAGTTCAGCTTCAGCTGAACTCTAACTTTTAAATGATTGTTTCTACAAAATCAATTAAACAAAGTATGGTTATAAAAATAACAAACTTCAGGTGTCTTTCTAGTTGTTCTTACTATCACAACCACAACTGGCATTTCTGTGAATCTGTAAGCCACCTGTGCTCTGACTTGTAACTCTTAGTCTGAAGTGTGATGTTCCCTCCAGATAACACTCAACTCCTTTTCAGAGCTCTCCAAGCATGTCCTGTTGGTCTAACAGTCTGTATCACACTGACAGCAATACCTGGCCTTGTTGCTTGTACAGTAAAGCTCAACAGCCCAATGCTTCTGTGTAGCATTCAAACTGCTTTTCCATCAGCATGTGCTTGAAAATCCTCAATTATTTGGAGTCTCTCACTGAGTTAACTATCTCCAAAATTCTCAATCACATCCATGATATTTCTCTGGTTTGTTGCAGTAAGATACTGCCCTCTTGGTTCTCCCTCAACCTCTATTTACAAATAAACAGTTGATCCACCACCAAGCAGTTTCAATTCAATGAAATTCCAAACCCTGGATCAATTATATCATATTGCTTTTATCTGTCCAGAAAAAACAATAGATCACCCATCTAAACAAAGTACATACAGTCTATGTCCTTGTTCCTCCCGTTTAACAAACAAACATTGATCTGCCTCTCTGTGCAAATCACAATTCAGCAATGTTTGAGTTCAAACAGAATTCCAGCCTCCAGCTGATTCTAGCTTTTCTACAGAAAATCTCACAGACAGTTTTCCAAAGACTTCCTCTCATTTAAAATGCTTATGTTCCAATATTTCAACTTGTGAAATATTCATACATCTATCCACATTCTTAAACATCAGTCTAACTGTTTCAAAAGCAAATTGTTGTTGCACTCACTCATGATTATCCTGCTCCTTTTACTGAGCAAAAATCACAAGCAACCAATCTTGCTATTTGTCATGTAACCTTTTCCAATCTGGTTAGTTTTCACTTAAAAAATCTATCTGGTAACAATGAGTTCCATGGACTGCTGTTTGTTTCACCAGCTTCCATGTTTTGTTCTTTATCCAAAGAATTCAACTCAGCTTGCATAGCCTGAAGCTATGGTTCAGCTTCCTTAACAGACAATTTTTCACCTCTTTGAAATTTTGAAGTTTCAAATGGTTTTTCTTGCAAATTCATCCTGATATCTCACAGGTTGTTTGACTCACCTGTTCCTTACCTCATCAGTTATCAGGTTCCTGTTCCAATAAATTTGCACCAATGATGAACAATCATTTGTTTAGTCTCCACTAAACCAAATGTGTATCAGAGTTTGTCAAATTTACTTGACTGTCTTTCAGCAAATGCTTTTCTATTCTGACTCTGCCCTTGATGCATCTCCTGCATTAACAGAATTAATTTTGAAAAATGATCTCACCTTTTCATTCAGCATTATACTTAACACTTCTAGATAATCTCACTATCCAAGTGTTGTTCATGTAAAACACAATATTCTCATTTCTAGAAAAATCTCATGTAAGCTCCCTTACAGATTTCTTCTAACTTTGAGGTGTATGTACCTACATATCAGATCCAAGATCCTGAAATGTTTCTCCAGAAGATTCTTCTTCTACACTACTTTCTATAAGGTGTACAGTTCAATCACAGAACTAAAACTTCTATCATGTACATAATCAAAACATTTAAGAGCTTCTACCCAAACCTCATTATCCAAATTAGTATCACCTCTTCTGAGTGTTTGTTTACTCTTCCACACAATCCATGTGTTCAATATCACATCCTGTTAGAAATGCATGAAAACATGCACTGAATTGAACTTTCCCATATCTGAAAAGAAATAGGTAACATGGGTAATATGCTTGTTCTCACCCAAGCACAAAACACCTTGACTTTGTTCAATATTCCAGCTTTCTATCTAACATGTACACAACCTGTACTTCGTGTATTTAACATCATGAAATAACGTGCTTCTCCTCTAAAAACCATCAGAGTACCACAAGATCACCAAGAACAAATTGAATGAAATGAACTGGTTTTTCAGCTTGCCTTCCAGTTTACCTGTTGAAGCTAGCATCCCTTGTTTATGTGCACAAAATTACCTTTCATGTGAAAATTACAGTTTCCCAATGCTTTTCCCACCAGAGTTTGCATTTTCTTTCACAAGCCTGTGAATCTAAATGATCAAACAATCATGTGATATGCATGCATGTACATGTCATACATATAAGCATTTAACCTTTTTATAGTTGCAACAGTACAACTTTCCATTTCTTTATTTACACCATTACAGTATGAAAGAAATAATCCATCTCTTAGCTTTGCCATATAAACATACCTACTAATTCAGTATTTTACATTTTGCTACAGAAAAATCCACAATATACTCAAGTCATATATACATTCAGTACATTTCCTGACATTTCAAAGCATATATTACACTTTCTTGAATCCAAGTTATCCAACTTTCAAGAAATACAGTTTCAAAACATGATTGTTAAACCTCTGACCATTTGCATAGTCCTCTTCCTGTTTATTCATGTCCAACACAGAAAGCTTCGTTTAAACAATCCACTGTTTTCTGTCCACAACAAAATAATGTCCATTTTGTTATGTCCTGGGTTAAAACAAAGTTTTTCCCATCAGCAGCACCCCTGCTGATTTCAAGCTCCTTTCTTCTGTGATCCCACATGAAGAAAATGAAGAACAGCTTCTCATTTTAAGCACAGCTTTCTCTGTTCAAAACTGCCGCGCTGCTTTTCTCTGTTGTGTTAAAACCACGCCTCCGCTGGTTTGATACAGCCTTCCGTGTAGTATCAGGTTCCCGAGATACGTTTGTCACACGTGACCTTGCTTTGCTGCGACATGACGCTCCAGACGCTTTACCCACGTCAGACGTAATCCACGCATTTGTAATCCAAGCCACTTGTTGATACAATGCAAAAGATAGCTGATCCGCTGCTGTGTGAAGAAAACTGTAAATGAAATATGATCCTCCTGCCTGTAGCCTTGACTCGAATGAGTTAGACACAGAGCATCCTGAAGATTATTTCTTTGCCCGATACAGCTTCTTGACAATCACTCCAGCAAGCTGTGGAAAACAAATCCTTGTGTCCAGCGTTGTTCACTTTTCAGCCTAGTAGCTGCCCGAACCGGCACCCACGTTCACAGTCTGTAGCCTCGGATTTTGCCAAGCCTGGCACCTCCGTTCCAACTGCTTCCAAAACAAAAAATCCTCCCGTCTCTCTGTTTCTGCATACTTCTGCAGTTGTGCTGCATTCCAAGCCGCTGTTATCAGCTCTCGCTTTAGCAACAACCTTCGCCTTCCCGGTTATTTACAAACCGTTCTTACAAATAGTAAACAAATTTCTTTAACTCTATAACTGCTGAATTTTTCCGAACTGCGTCTCTGTGGCTTATCCCCATCTAAGATAACCATCAGATCGTTATCTGATCCTTATCTGGTCCCATAACCGATGTGAGAGCTGGACTGACTCGGGTTCAAAAGCTCCCCTAGCCAATGACCCTCAGTCCCAGTCACGCAAGCGGAAGGAGGAGATAACAGCAGTTAATAAAGATTAAAGAGTTTATTTGTAAGACCCAATTACATGGGATTAAGGCAATCAATGCATCTCTACTCACTACATCATAGCAGACTCAAAAACTATACCCCAGTGGTAAGGCTAGATGAAGTGAAGTCCAGATCAAGACACATGTCGTGCTGAGACGAACAAGCAGCAGAGAGAGATGAAGAGGAATGACGGAGGCAAGCAAGTGTGCTAGCTTATATACCCCAGACCCTGCATCTATGAATAGGATATTACTCACCCAGTTGCACAACCTACTCATCAACATGTTTACCCCAAATCTGTTCAAGGCTGCTGAGCCATGTCACCTCGAGACTATGTCTCCTGACCAAAGGCCTTGTATACTTGAACTCAAGTAACACCCACCAGGTCAGGTGACAATCCCGATGTCAGGTGGTAATCTCGTTCTGCCTATGCAAAACCCAACACACATTCTAGCTGGGACTGTTGCCAGCATTTGGAGGTTGTCAGTTGTTTTTCAATTTTAAAGCAAAGCTGGACTTGCTGGCGGAGGTTATTTTCAATGCCTCTCTCATGCAAGTACAACCAGGAGGTCACATCTCAAATCAGTGAACATCTGGCCACTTCCCAAACTGCCTCACTGCCATGAGGCTGGTAATTCTGTTGATGGGCTGAACCGGATCCCTTCATGATGCAACAGCCTCCACCGTGCCCTGGGTTGGGCAGGGTGACACAAGCTGACATGTCCATGACGAGCAGCCCTTGCCAGGAAGAAGGTCAGGAGCAGCCCTCTGGTTGGGCAGGCTTCTTAACAGGGTGTCTTCGGCTCCTCTGTCCAAACAGGCAGTGTGCCAGCAACAAGGCATCGATGGACACTTAGCCTCCATCAAGAATGAAAGAGAAACTAACCTCCCTGGTGCTTATGTGACTCAAAGAAACGTGGGCAAGGATCTCATGTGGATCGGGTTGCACCGGGATGCATATGCAGACATGGTGAGTACTTGCTACTGATGGCCCTGCTTGGCACATGGAATGGAACTAGCCAGTTGCTTCACCACAACAAGCCTCATGAGCTGCACTGGGCTTCTTCTACCGGGAGAGCTTCCTTAGGTGATCTGGTCAAGCCAATGTCGAAAGGCAGAAAACAAACTGAACCAGGATAATACATGTTAGCATTTTTGCAACCAGATTTTAGTTGAGTGACTTTCCCCCTCTAAATTCATTTAAATTCTGCTTAGAAGTATAATGTAAAGCTTTCTCCACTTTGTAGTCTTGCTCGCTTTCCATTTCAACTGGCTCATCATGATGTACTCTTTTTCTGTTCCACAGTATAATGGCTGGCAGTGGATTGATGGCACATTCTTCTACTATAATAATTGGGCTCCTGGAGAACCAAACAATGTTGGAAATTGGGAGTACTGTGTTGTTCTTGCACCTGATACAGGTGATGGGGGAGATCCATCATGTTCCAAGCGTGGGGTCTGAGGGGTTTGGTTCCAGCATGAATAGAAAGCAACTGCTCTGTCTCAGGCTTCTACTGTGGATTTTTATCATGTGACAGTCAGGTTATCCTTCAACCCTGCACACAGTGCAGAATACCCTTATTTTGCCTCCTGCTCCTTCCTTGAACTCCAGTCTATCGAGCTGGAGATTTTCTCAGAAGCATTGTCAGTTTGATGTCAGTATCCTAGAACAGATGATAAACAGTCGCTCTGTGATCATATAGGGGGAAATGCATTGATTACTAGAGGCCAGCATGGGTTTATCAAGAATAAGTTATGCCAGACCCAACCTCCTTATCTCCTTCTTTGATAGAATCACTCGTTTGGTAGATCATGGGCATGCCATAGACATAGTATATCTTGATTTCTGCAAAGCATTTGGCAGAGTCTCCCATGACAGATTTGTTGACAGGCTGGTAAAATGTAGGATGGATTCTACTACTTCACTGAATGCCCAGTGAGTCTTCCTAAATAGCTTTGCATCAACTGGCAAGGAGGACTCAAGCAGTGGAGTGCCGCAGGGTTCTGTCCTGGGCCCCATGTTGTTCACCATTTTTATAAATGACTTGGATGAGGGCATAGAGGGGATGCTTATCAAATTTGCAGAGGACACAATTCAGCAGGGATAAATGTGAAGTCCTCCACTGCGGTACAAAGAACAATAGCTACAAGTATTGGATGCGGGAGGCCTGGCTTGGCAGCAACAGATGTGAAAAGGACATCTAGGTGTCTCAGTGGATCACAAGCTGAATATGAGCCAGCAGTGCGATGTAGGTGCCATAAAACTGAATGCAGTCTTATACTGTATTAGCTGTTGCCCGTGGCTGCGCTCGCATGGATTTTAGGATTTGGTACAATGGAAAAGATACAGTGTCTCTGACTGAAAGTGTAACGTTTAGGCTGGGTGCTGGCAGCAGAAAACGTTTCTGACAGAAATATCTGATCTTAAAGAAAAATCAGGTTAATCCTGAGAGTCTACAGGTGATGAAGGGTGACCGTGCCAAGTTTGCGGTAGATCCGTCAAAACGTGATGGAGTGGAGCCTATGCGATGATGCCCCACACACAACAGTCATTCAGTCATTAAAAAGCTTTCCCTCCCTTTTCACCCCCTCAGAGAACATTCTAAATGGCCAAGGGAGATTTTCATACCCACCCCTATTGGCCCTTGCAGGAATTCATACGAACATTCTAAGTGTCGTATGGGCTATTTGCATAACTGCTCCTATTGGCTCGTGCAGCAATTCTGAGGTGAGGCCGATTTGCATAACTGCTCCTATTGGCTCGTGCAGCAATTCTGAGGTGAGGCCGATTTGCATAACTGCTCCCCTGTTGTTTTGCACATAGGATATGAGAGTGGGGTTATTCCCCCCCCTTTTCATCCCCTTAGGGACAGAATTTCCAAAAATCCTTCCTTAGTGAGTGTCTACATCATAAAAGCAATGTCCCTTCAAAATTTCACGTTCCTAGATTAAATGGTTTGAGCTGGGCGTTGATGAGTCAGTCAGTCAGGACACTTTCTTTTATATATACGTATAGATAAGTAGAGCAGCCGGGTTCCGGCTAGATGGGTGATCTAGAAATACAATAAATAAAAATAAATAAATTATACTATATGAACAGACGGATAGACCTGGTTCGCATAGAACAACAAACCATGGTTTAATTAACCATGGTTTGTTGAATGGTGAGTTGCTGTTATGTGCAAACCCAGAACTATGGGTACTTAACCACAAACAACCCACAAAGAAAATTCATGGTTTGTTTTTGGGTTGTGAACTGTGGTTGTTTACACCATGGGTTGTCATTACGTGAGAACCCAGAATCATGGGATGTTCATGGGCTGTTTCAGCAGGCAACAGAGGCAGCAGGCCACAGCAGTAACCCCCTACCTCTTTAAATGTCAGTACTGAAGTGTCGCAAAGGCAGTTGGGGTACAGGGAGGGAGTGGGCAAAAGAGGAGGGAAACAAACAACCAGGCAGGGACTGAGAAAACAAACCATGGTTTGTTCGATCATCTGTCAGACAAATCCTGGCTAGGGCAAGAAGCGACAGTTTTTAAAAAATCATGGGTTAGTGTTACATGCAAGTCAGGTCATAGTGTCCAGAACAGAGGAAGAAATAATCTTGCTCTATTTTGAATTACTCAAGCTGCATTAGAAGTACCGTGTCCAGTTTTGGGTGTCACATTTTAAGAAGGATGTTGAGAAACTAGAGTACATTATAAGAGGTTTTGTGCCTTGGGGAAGGTGCAGGAGAAACATCTTCGGCTCAGCTGGCTTAATTTGCTTCCAAAAAGGTGCTGAGCACTCCCTGAAGGTGCAGAGCACTTGGCCTAAGAGGCTCTCCACTTGCAGAGAAATGGAAGGGGGGCATCACAGTTCCAGTCACACCACTCCTTATTACCTGAAGGAAAGAGAGGAAGAAAGGTGAAATGGTGACCAAGCATGTGGACACATACCTCTCCTCTTGATCACCTTTCTAGGGATGTGGTGATGGCCACCAATTTGGAGGACTTTGAAAGGGAGTTGGACAAATCCCTGGAGGAGAAGGCTATCAGTGGCTACCAGTCCTGAGGGCTCCATGCTACCTCCAGGATCAGAGGCAGTGTGCCTCTGTACACCAGTTGCTGGAGAAAATGGGCGGGAGGTAGGGACGTGTGAGGAGTTCATTCGGGGGGTGGCAATCCAGCAAACTGGCCGGGCTTGACCCCCCCCCCCTAACTCCATCCTGCTAACCTCCTTCCCCAGCTTGACTCGTGTTCTCCCGAGTCGTGCCGGGGAAGGGACTTCCAGGTTCCCGGAGGGCCGCTTTTTACATAGGAAATGCCTTAAGATATGTCAAAAGTGGCCACAATTTGCATAATTTGTGCAAATTGCAGCCGCTTTCAACGTATCTTTTGGCATTTCCTATGGAAAAAGCAGCCCGCCAGGAACCAGGTAGTCCACTGAATGGCTCAGCACGCATCCGCTTTCAGCCGGGCTCGGCGGGCGCAGCAGCAGCATCCGCCAGTCTGGAGGAAGGTAGGGTTGCCGTGGGATCACCACTAGCGGGAGGGTGCTGTTGCCCTCCTGTCCTGCTTGTGGGTTTCCTGTGGGCAGCTGGTTGTCCACTGTGTGAACAGAATGCTGGACTAAGATGAACCCCTGGTCTGATCCAGTATGGCTCTTCTGATGTTCTTATGATGTGCTCCAGTTTGTCAACATCCTTCTTAAAATGTGACATCCAAAGCTGGACATGGTACTTCTAATGCAGCTGGAATAATTCAAAATAGAGCGGAACTATTACTTCCTGTGATCTGGGCACTATGACCTGGTTCGCACATGACGCTTCTTGTTGTTGTTGTTCTTTTCCTACCGGAGGTTGGACATCATGATGGCTAAACACTCTTTTGATATGGCTGCTCTATACAATGATGTGGTATTGCCCTCAAACCATTCTTTAAGGTTTTGCAGCCAAGACCTTCTTCTTGTTCCTATACTTCTTTTCCCATTTATTTTCCCTTGTCTAATCAGCTGCCGGAGTCTATATTTTTCAGTTCTCATTATATGACTAAAACATTCTAGCTTTCTGCATTTTATGTGTTCTATGATTTCTTGTTCTTTATACTTGGACTAACCAGGTGTGCTGCTGTCTCCCCGGAGCACGGATTAAGGATGTGACAGAGCAGCTGCCGAGGCTCATACAGCCCACCGACACATACCCCTTTCTTCTCTTCCATGTGGGTACAAATGATACTGCCAAGCGGAGTTACAAAGAAATCACGGCAGACTTTGAAGAGTTGGGAAGGGGACTCAAGAACTTCGGGGCCCAGATAGTCTTCACATCCATCCTTCCAGTACTTGGAAGAGGAATAGAAAGGGAAAGAAAAATACTCCGAGTGAATGACTGGCTACGAAAGTCGTGCCGACGGGAGAGATTTGGATTCTGGGACCACGGGCTACACTTCCTAGAGGATGGACTTCTGGCAAAGGATGGGTTGCACCTCACAAGGACTGGGAAGAATGTGTTTGGCCACAGCATGAGGAACTTAATCAAGAGGGCTTTAAACTGAATCCAACGGGGGAGGGAGACATAAACTCAGGGGTTCCAATGGAAGAACGCCTCTCTGCCACAACGGAGAGAACACCTCCAGCGGTGCCCAATGATCGTCTACCACAAAATGTAGGGGGAAAGTCGGTGTATAAAGCACCTAGTCTTAACAAGTTTACAATTAACTCCTTCGTATTTTGATCACAAATAAGCTTCTCAGTTATTGACAACAATGCTAATTTTGGACAGACCTCTAAATTAGTACCAATAATTTTCGATATTTCTGTAAAAACCTCTCGCCAAAACACCAATACATTTTTACAACTCCACCACATATGAGCATATGTCCCTTTTTCCTGACATCCTCTCCAACATAATGCAGCGAGAAATTGGAAAGTACAACATGTTTTCCTAATAACAGACTGGTATAAGGAAGTTTGGGACATAGCCCTAAATGATAAACTAACTAGTAGTATCAAATGCAAAAAAGGATTGCTAAAGAAGAATAATTTTATGGAGATATGGAATCAATTACTAGACTATGTATTAATAAAGGGGAAGGGTAACATGCCTTGTCAGGATATGTTATATTTTTGGAATTTAGACTTTATTTGATCAAGAGGATAGAAGTATATTAATTGGTCCCTTGAAGGGTGGGGGGGAGCACTTTATGATTTATTGTATGTTGATTATGTTATATTTGTGTGATAATTTTGTATTTTGCTAAATATATTTTCTGTGTTATAATTTGCTTTGAAAAATAAATAAAATATTAAAAAAAAATAAAAAAAAATAAAGCACCTAGGTAGTCTTTTATCCCTCTATACTAATGCCAAGACTATGGGCAACAAAGAAGACGAACTTGAGCTCTTGATACATGAGGGCAAGTACGACTTGATAGGGATAACTGAAACCTGGTTGGATGACTCCCATGGCTGGAATACAGCAATTGAAGGGTATAACTTGTTCAAAAGGAACAGAAGCAACATAAAGGGAGGTGGAGTTGCGCTGTATGTTAAAGATACGTTTCTCTGCACAGAGATACAGGAAGAGGAGCTTGGCAGCCCCATTGAGAGCATCTGGGTTAAAATTAAGGGGGCAAAGAATAAAATGAACATGGCGGTTGGAGTCTACTACTGACCACCCAATCAGGGAGAAGACGAGGATGAAACTTTTGAAAAGCAAATTGCCATTGTTTCAAGGAGGCACGATGTGGTAGTAATGGGGGACTTCAATTTCCCTGATATCTGTTGGGAGACTTATTCAGCCAAGCATGGCCCCTCCAAGAAATTTCTGAGTTGTGCTGGTGATAACTTCCTCCTACAGAAAGTGGAGGAAGGAACTAGAGGATCGGCTATCCTTGACCTGATTCTAACCAACAGAGACGAGTGAGTGGATAATGTGGCAGTTTCGAGAAATCTGGGGGAAAGTGACCATGTTATACTTGAGTTCTTGATTCTAAGGGGAGCATTAGCTGAGTGTAGCCGAACACATATCCTGGATTTTAGGAAAGCCAATTTTAACAAACTCAGAACAATGATAAGTGAGGTCCCATGGCAAGTGACTCTAATGAGTAAAGGAGCCCAGGATGGGTGGGAGTTTTTAAAAAGGAAATTTTAAAGACACAATTGCAAACAATTCCCACAAGGAGAAAAGGCAGAGGGCAACAGAAGAAGCCAATGTGGCTTCACAATAAACTCAAAGATGACCTGAAAGATGACCTGAAAACAAAAAAGGACACGTATAGGAAGTGGAAGGGAGGACAGGCTACAAGGGAAGAGTACAGGCAGGTGGCACAGAACTGCAGGAATAGTGTCAGGAAGGCTAAAGCTGAGAATGAGCTAAGGTTAGCGAGGAATGCTAAAAGCAACAAAAAAGCTTTCTTCAGATACATGCACAGTAAAAGACAGAAGAAAGAACTGGTGGTTCAACTAAGCAATGAGGATGGCAAATTGATAACAGAAGACAAGGAAAAGGCAGAAGTGTTCAATTCCTACTTCGGCTCGGTCTTCTCCCAAAAGAGGGTCTATGACCCACCTGGCAAGCCTGAAGTGCAGACTGAAGGGGCAGGATTGCAGCTTGAGATTGATAGGTAAATGGTCAAGGAGCACCTGATTACTCTGAACGAGTTTAAATCTCCAGGGCCTGACGAGCTGCATCCTAGAGTAATAAAGGAACTGGCAGAAGAACTCTCAGAACCACTGTCTATTATCTTTGAGAAATCATGGAGGACAGGTGAAGTGCCAGATGACTGGAGGAGGGCAAATGTTGTTCCCATCTTCAAAAAGGGCAAGAAGGAGGAACCTGGGAACTATAGGCCAGTCAGTCTGACATCAATCCCCGGGAAGATTTTTGAGCAGATTATAAAGAAGTCAGTCTGCAAGTATCGATAAGGGACATGAACCACTCTTTCGTGCAGACCCCAGACCCACTCTCAGACCACTCCAGCAGTGCTGTGTGTTGGTCCCCCATAAACTCTGCAGGGGAAATTGCTATCCAATCCCACATCCCAGTTCCAATTAGTGGTTGCACCAGGTGTACCCCTCACCCCAAATCTGATCCTGGTCCTGCAAATTGTAGGAGTGAAGGGAGTCCAAAGTGGGCGGGGGGAGGGCACACCCACCTTCGGTGTGCGTGTAGCGTGGAGACCAATCCAGACATCGTTGGCCTCGGACCAGCGCCTGATGTGATCAGAAATGGCTTTTTCCTCCGATGCATTGAGAATGGAGGCCAGGTGAGCCACATGCCAGGAGTGGGAAGGAGAGCTGGACGTAATCATCCATCGCCAAAAGGAGTGGGGCATCATCATCGAGAACGACCTCGTGTTCCGGGTGGCCAAAGCTAAGATGGGGGTCGTCACCCGGGGACAGGCAAGGCGAGGGGGGCCGCCCGTAACCGCACCGGTCCCAAAGCCTAAGCCCGTGCCCCCTCCACCACCCGGGGTGACCCCATCCCCTGCGGGGCACTCCGGGGAGAACCAGGCCATAGCGGAGCCCCCGAAGAACCAAGGGTTTGCCCAGATGGCTTAAGTCTTTGGGACTCAAGCCCAATTCAAGGAAGCCCAGCGGCTGGACCCTTCCTTGCAGGAGTGTCGCGATCTGGCCAACCAAGACCCCGGGGTATCCCTTGCCACCGAAAGATTTGTCTGGGACAATGGAACCTTGTACCGGGAGTTCGAGCCAAAGGGGGAAGTGGCACCGGAGCGCAAGCAAAGGCAACTGGTGGTTCCCCAACAGTACCGCCGCGCCGTGCTGCACCTCGCCCACGACGTGGCATGGGGAGGACACCTGGGGCAGAAGCGGACCCAAGCTCGAATCATAGAGGGGTTCTACTGACCCATGATCGCCTCCGACATTAAAGCTTACTGTCGGTCCTGCGATGTGTGCCAGCGGGTGGGACACAATCGCGATCACCCAAGAGCTCCCCTTCAGCCTTTCCCAGTGGTGGGGATCCCTTTTGAACGGATTGCTATGGACATAGTGGGTCCCCTGTACCCGCCCACCAAGACGGGGAAGAAGTTTGTACTCCATCTCTGCAGCCAGCCTGGCTAAGACTCTGCTCTCTCTCTTTGCCCGCTTAGGAATGCCCCGCACGGTCGTGTCGGACTGCGGCACCGGGTTCATGTCTAAACTGTTCCAGAAGATGTGGGACCTGGGGGGGGCTTGACCATGTAACTTCGGTGCCTTACCACCACGAGACCAACGGACTGGTTGAACGCTTCAACCAGACGTTGGGGAAAATGATCCGGGCATACGCTAGCCGTCACCCGGGAACTTGGGAGCAAGACCTACCCTACCTCCTCTTTGCCTACCGAGATGACCGCAGGAAAGCCTCGGGTTTTCCCCGAATGAACTGATGTTTGGCAGAGAACTACGGGGGCCCTTGCCTCTGTTGCGGGAGGAGTGGGAGGGGGCTGCCGGCAGTTCGCCCGTGCCGGTTCACACTTTTCTGCGGCGGCTACGGGACACCCTCCACAGCGTTCGAGAAGCCGCCCAACAGCATCTGAAGGCAGCCCAGCAGCGGCAAAAGGAGCTGTATGATAAAACCGCAGTAGCCCGGACTTTTGAGGTGGGTGATACGGTGTTGGTACTGCGTACCCTCAAAACGGACAAGCTGTGTCTTAAGTGGGAGGGTCCGGGGACTGTAGTTGAGAAACTTGGACCAGTCAACTACAAAATACTCTTTGCTGGGACTCCTGAAAAATGTAAAGTGTTTCATGTGAATATCATATGTTGAAATTGTATGTGGACCAGGGTGCGGGAGTGGGCTGTGTGAAGGAACATAATGATAAGGATTTCGCTGATGGGGATCTGTTGGGAGAATGGGGGGATGGCGGGGGGATGGAAGAAATTTCACTGTCACCTGCCCTGTCCGAGGCTCAGCGGGAGCAAATGAAGCGAGTGCTGGATGAATTTGGGACCATGTTCTCAGACCGCCCCGGGCGGACCCCACTCATCCAGCACACCATTCATACAGGTGACAGCCCCCCTCTGCTATCTCTGCCATACCGGGCGGTGGCACCCCACACTCAGGTCATTGCGGAGGAAGTCAAAGCCATGTTAGACCTAGGGGTGATCGTTCCTAGTTCTAGCCCATGGTCCTCCCCGATTGTCCTGGTGGCCAAAAAGGATGGGGGGGGTGCGGTTCTGTGTGGACTATCGGAAAATCAATAAGGTGACCGTCCCTGACCCCTACCCCATCCCCAACATGGATGTCTTGCTGGAGAAGCTAGGGAGGGCCAAGTACATTACCACCCTAGACCTCACCCAGGGCTACTGGCAAGTCCCGCTAGACGCGGATGCTGCTCTCAAGTCTGCCTTTGTCACACACCTGGGTTTATTCCAGTTCACCACTCTTCCCTTCGGAGTCCGGAACGGTCCGGCAACCTTTCAGAGGCTGGTGAATGGATTGCTAAACGGGTTGGGAGAAGTTGCCTGTGCCTATCTGGACGACATAGCTATCTTTAGCTCCACTTGGGAACAGCATCTGCAGCATGTCCGGCAGGTCTTCCAGCGGATCCGGGACGCTGGGTTGACAGTGAAAGCAAAGAAGTGCCAGGTGGGGCTAGGGGAGGTTGAGTACCTTGGACATCGGGTCGGAGGGGGGAGCATCAAACCCATGGAAGCTAAGATCGAGTCGGTTCAGAAATGGCCCCAACCCGCAACCAAAAATCAGGTGCAGGCTTTTCTGGGACTTGCAGGGTACTATCGGAAGTTTGTGCCACACTTCAGTCAGCTAGCAGCCCCTCTGACTGATCTTGGTAGAAAGCGCCAACCGAACAGGGTCCAGTGGACCGCGGCTTGCCAGCCTGCTTTCGACGGGTTAAAAGCCTGCCTCATGGCAGCTCCCATTCTGCAAGCCCCAAACTTCGAATCCCCCTTCGTTCTACAGACAGATGCCTCTGAGGCAGGGATGGGGGCGGTGTTATTACAGGAGAAGGTAGGAGAAGGGCTGCGCCCCGTTGCCTACCTGAGCAAGAAACTCCTGCCCATAGAACGTAGTCTTGCCACCATTGAGAAGGACTGCCTGGCCGTGGTGTGGGCCATCACCAAGTTGCGCCCCTACCTCTGGGGGAGACGGTTCCGCCTGCAGACCGACCATTCCCCCCTGTGCTGGTTAGATAGAGACAAGGGCAACAACCAAAAACTCCTACGGTGGAGTCTGGCGTTGCAAGACTTTTGCTTCGAAATTGAGCACATCAAGGGTAAGGACAATGTCTTGGCTGATGCACTCTCCCTGGCTTTCTCAGGTGATGGGCAAGTCGATGGGAAATTGGGGTGTGGGACCCGAATGCCATCTTTTCCCCGGGGGGGAGATGTGGAGAAAGCAAACCTAAGCCCCCTGCCTGACACACACACACTCACCACGGAGGGGGGAAGGAGACCCGGGGGGGGGGGAGACAACCAGTCTCCACAGATGCCAAAGGGGACAAACAACATCTACATAGAATCACCACAGGGGGGAAGGCAGGAAGCATCACCAGGTTGTCAATGCTCTTGCATATCGGCCCCATCTACATAAGACTTGAATACCTCTCCAGGGCAGACGCTTCGGCACCCCTAAGAAATGGCCACTCAACACCATAGGATGGGACCATTAAGCAAGAGGCTTCAAAGGGACCCCCATCCCACGGGGGGAAGGCGTCATCCCACCTGACCCAAAAGGCCGCCCCTCAGGGAGGGTGTCAACCCACCTGATCACGGAGGGAGGGGCTACCTGAAACACCAAGGTATAAAATACCCTGCACAAGGGAACTTTGTTTGTTGGACCTGATCAGCAATCTTGCCCATGCCTGGGGTAAGGGAACGAAGGATCAGCAACCCTGGGTAGCAGAATCCGGCGCGCTCCAGCTAGCTGGAATCACGGGTCGCTTGGGTTGACCGGACCCCCAGGAAACCAAGCTGAAATCACTCACAAGACACTTGGGTAGACTGGGCCTCCGCCGGGAACCAGCTAGCCGCTTGGGTAGACCGGGCCTCCGCCGGGAATCCAGCTAGCCGCTTGGGTAGACCGGGCCTCCGCCGGGAACCCAGCTAGCAGCGTGTGGTTGTCTTGACCTCTGCCGGGACTCAAGCTAAACTAACTAGCTGAGAGCCCTGAAATCACGTTGTCCTTGAGGCTTTTGCTTGCTACTTTGTACCGTACTGATAAGCTGCATTGCTGGCGTGGGTCTGGGTTTGTGAAGGTAATTTTGTAAATAAACTTGTTTTCTAAAAGATACTTTTGTGGCTATAAGTTATCCCTTTGTTCTGGGCTAAGGTGAGGCGCTGGGGACCTCGGAGAAGGCCTGCCCCAGGACTCGCTACCCCCTTAGCATTGAACCCGCGCAGAAGACCAGGTTGTCGGTCTTCCACTGAAGAGATGACTCCGTCTCTTACATCATCTAGGCGTTAAACCAGGCGTGTGATTAATATGCATAGAGTCACAGAACTGCAGCTGGCTCCAACAAATCTGCTCCCGGGGCGCAATCCTCAGCATGGAGGCTGTTGTTGAAGCTTCTCTGATTCTACCGTCAGAGAGGCGTGTGCACAGCCCATCGCCTTGATCTGGCTCCTCTCTCTCTGCCACGGGCTCTTCGGATCCCAGCTCTCCCGAAATGGGCGATGGCCATGTCCAGCTGGCTCGCTGGGGCGCAGGAGGGTGGGCATGACTTTCACCGGCAGGTCTTTTTCCCTCCCTCAAAGATGGGAAAGCTGGTTGATCCTCAGCATCACTCTATACTTCAGGGCTCTCCGCACGCGGCAGGACCCGACCCAACTTGTTGGCCGGTGGCAACTTCTCTCGGTCTTTACTCAGGAGCTTGGGGCAATCCTTCTTCAGATGTCCGGGCTCTTTGCAGTAGTAGCACCCACTGTTGGAAGGAGTAGAAGCCCCCCGGGGCCGTGACACCCATCCTTCGGAGCGCTCTCCTCCACCATTCTTAACCAGCAAGCGAGCCCGTTCCTTCTCCTTGACGTCTCCTCCTGCATGGCTACTCCCTCTTCCCGCCTCTGGTCAGACACTCCCGCACCTTCCATGGCTGATTCTTCCACTTTCCACTCTATGGCTGAAATCTCACGCTCCGTCAGCTCTCGCTCTTGAGGCTGGTCCCCCGTAGTCAGAGCCGCAGCCCCGGAGCTCTCGGGAGACTCTCTCTGGGCATCCATCTCACCCTAGTCTCTTAAAACAACAAACCTCTGCTTTGTGTGTATCAAAGGCTCCACCAACCCTCCTCTCTTCCCCACAGGCGCCTTTTCTCTATGATTCCGTGTCGGACCCCACCGCTTGCCACCATGTGAAGGACTTGCCTTCACCAGCCCTTGCCGCCCTTGCCGCCCTTGCCCTGGGCCCAACAAGTACAAAACCTCTGCCCTTGGTCAAGGTACTGGATTTTGGCACTGAATCAATAGAGAGAACTGCTGACACCATTCAGGGTTAAAACAAAAGAAATTTATTTAGGATTAAAAGGGGAATAGGTAAACTAAGAGGTGGGAAGAAGGGAAAGGAGAAAACAAAAGGCAAAGCTACTTTGATGCACACAACAGAGTTACCAAAACAACAAAATTACTTTACCCACGGATGGCCAGTCCAGTCCACTCAACCAGGGGGTCGATCTCCACAGGGCCCTGCCTTGACAGCAGCCCCCTCCGCCCTTCGCATCACCGGGCCAGAAGAAAGACGCAGAGTCCCTGAATGGATGTTCCTATATCCCCCCCCCCCCAGACCATGGCCTGATCGCCTCTGGCCAATCCGGGGCACTCTGGCCATGCTCAAGTACCTCATTGCCCAAGATCTCCCCTACTGGGTCTCAGCTGTAAATCTCCCTGGCCATCTTAAGGGGCCCCAGCTGTAAATTCGTCTTACACTCCCCTCTCCCTGGACAAATGGCCTTGAGGACGAGCCGCAGTAACTCTCTAAGATAAGGAAAGGAGCCATCTGGCCCCGGGGAGTATTTAATGACTACTTCTGCTGGGAAAGCTATTTCTACTGTCAGTTTACTGTTTACATTGGCTTCTGCAGAGAAAAAGAAATCACCCGGCTTTTCCTTCACAAAAATGTCTTACCCCTTTGACATTTCTGGGCTGACTCAAAGGAGAAGTGAAGTGAAGTTGAGGACAGGTGTTATCCTGAAATCTCTCAGCTCAGGACCTAATATTATATCATTCCTTAAACCAGTGTTCTCCAACCTTGGGGTCCCCAGATGTTTTGGCCTACAACTCTCAGCATGCCCCAGCCAGTGTTGCCCCCAGCCATTGTAGCTGGCTGGGGCATGCTGGGAGTTGTAGGCCAAAAACATCTGGGGACCTAAAGTTGGAGAACACTACCTTAAACACTGTTTATGTGCGATGCTTAGTAAAGAAAGGAACCTAAGCTGCACACTCTTGAGCAATGCATTATTAATGTTATCAAAATTATCAGCTACGATCTGGGAGTAATATGTTTATTTCATTTCATTGTCAGCACTACTGCACAATAAATTTCCTATTAAGTTCCCAAAACAGGATAATTAATTTAGGTCACATCTGGTTTCTCTTCCTCAGTCTCTATTGTTCTTTGTACTCAAAGAGTGCTTATCAATGGTACCTTCTCAAACTGGGGAGAGGTAACAAGCGGG